>VUQH01037507.1:18810-32625 GCA_015106775.1 Etroplus canarensis | reverse complement strand
GACAACGAGAAACACGGAAGATGGTACTAAAATAGACAAAGACAACCAATGAGCAGACGACAAGTGGACGGGGAACAGCTGGAACAATCAATGGGAAAACAACACGCAGACAGGGGTGTAACTAAAGCACACGAGACGGGGGAATAAAACAGAGACTAGACAGACTACCACAATATGACAAGACTAGACGCAGACAGAGACGAAGACCATTAACAAAGGAAACAGGCAAGGCATGGGGCAAAAAGGGAGTAAACAGAACTCAAAACCAACAAAAACCCTAACCAAAGGGCGGACCATGACAGTTTCCTGTTCTTAGCTAACAGGAGTGGCACCTGGTATGGTCTTCTGCTCCTGTCATGTCTGTTTGTAATGCAGTGCTGCCTGAGGGCCTGAAGAACACCGGCATCCAGTATTGGTTTTCAGCCATGTCCCTTGTGAACAGAGATGTCTCCAGATTCTCAGAATCTTTTAATGATATTGTGTACTGTAGATGATGGAACATTCAAAACCTTTTCAGTTTTGCATTAAGGAACATTATTGTGAAATTACTCCACAGTTTCTGTCAGATTACTCTGCCCATCTCTACTTCTGAGAGACTCCGCCTCTCTAAGGTGCTCTTTTTATACCTGATCACATTACTGGCCTGTTGCCACATGTTCCTCCAGCTGTTTCTTTTTAGCAACACTTAAAAACTTATGTTTTGTTGCCCTGTCCCAACTTTTTTGAGATATGTTGCTGCTATCAAATCCACAACAAGCCACTTCATGAAATAGTAAAATGTCACTTTCAACATTTTATATTTTGTCTGTGTTCTTTTGTGAATAAAATATTGGTTTATGAGATTTGCAAATCACCGCATTGTGTATTTATTTATATTTCACACAGCATCCCAACCTTAGGGGAACTGTGGTTGTAAAATTCTTTGTAATTGTCCTCGTTTTGTAGGATTTTCCTGTTTTCCGCTTCACTTTACTTGGTCCTCAGAAGTCTAATAAAACTGCACACACACACACACACACACAGGGCTGTGCAGACATCTTTTCACACACACACACTTCCTCTCTTTACTCTCACAGACACACACGTGAATGACCCATGACCCATCTTCAGTGCACGCCCACGTGCACACGCACGCACGCACACACACACACACACACACACACACAAGCCAACCGGTTTAAACCGGTTTTCAGGAAAAGTGCTTTGTGTGTCCCACTGAATCCTGGGAAGGGTCATGTCATGTGTGTCTCAGTGATGTCAGAGTATTAAAAAACTTAGTCAGCTCTCTGCTATCAGATGATTGCTCTGCATGCTACATTGTTACTCTGTATGTATATTGTATAGGCACATTAAGTGAGCTTAATGTTTGCCATCATAATCACTCTGAGAACAGGAAGGCGAGGGGGGTGGGAGCATGTACGGTGTGTGTCACAGAGAAGTAACCCAGGTTGTAAGGGGTAATTGTTGTCTTTTCCCTCTTCAAAAAACTAAAGCTTCCTGTGAGGCGTCACTGGGCAGACTGACGACCTCAGCAAACTTGGAAAGACTTCGTGTTGATTCTGTAATGTAAAGACATAAATATGAATAAGTTCATAGCTGTGCTGTGTTGCTTCTTTGTGCATCTGCTTCTGTGCTGTATGTTTGAGACCCTGTGAACTTTGAGCACAGTTTGCCTCCTTTTAGTGTAGTATGCCAACATTTACCCTTTTACTCATTCAGTAACAACCAGTTCATTGAGTGTGTATGGTGAATAATAGTGAGTCTTACCTGGTTTTGATATTGCTCTGGATATAAAATTTACATGACCATACCAGCATACACTTTCTACTCACAGTGACAGACACAGCTGTACCAAACTATGCAAGTCTGCTGCATTTACCACTTTGGCTGATTTAGCAGATGTATCGCCATCACTAGCAATGGAAAATATGAGTCGTGTTCTGCCCTATTATACTCATGTTATATCTATATTTAGGCATATTGATCTTCATTAGATAATTTAGCATTGTGTACTTCTGACAAATGGCTTAACAGAAACATCTAAGAGGGCTTTGATGCCTAAATCCACAGATTCACCAGTGAGATGACTCTCTTATGGATATATCTGTTAGTGCACAGGATGTCTATTATACATAAATAGGTCAATATCCATTGATATGGAAAGTGCATCAGAGATGTACAGACAAACAGTGTGATAGGCCATTATCAAAATCGTAAACCTGTATGGACTGATGTGGTGAGTCTACCATCTCCTCATGTCTTCTCTTTCATTTCTGACCTGACTCCGAGTGATTTAGAGCAGCCACTGTTGGGATAATGTGTGACACTATGTACTGCGTACTGGTGCACTTCTGTGAGGGCACAAGTGCACTCTCTAATGCTCATCTGTCTGACAGAGCGAGCTGCTATATGTCCTCATCTCCACTACTGCTGCCATGTCAACATCTGGTGGGACTGAATCTGTTGTTCAGATGGTAATGGATCTGATCCTCCACTCAAAGAATTGTGTACACAAGGTAGACTCATTGCAACCAATAAAAAAGAATACATACATTTTTAAAATATGTGGACTCACTAGTTGTTATGAATATTTGACTAGAAAGCATGGTCCAGTAAATTTTCGCTCTGCCCCAAGTCCCTTAAAATTTGATTTGATTATAACTTTGTCATGTTCTTCCAGCTTATTAACATTATAATTATGCTTTACTGAACATCTTGGTCATGTGACCATGCTATTTCAGCATGTTTTGTCTGGGTGCCATTTTCAGACTGTGTCCTCTGCAACTGATTCAAGGTCAGTTTTGTCTGCATCAGTGTTTAGTGATAGGTGCACAATCCCTCATGCACTTTGGGTGAGATAGATACTTCCATTTGTTATGGCGTAATAGCTCTGTCACTTTTGTCCTATCATGTTAACATAGCAAGAATGAAATGTGAATTAGATGAAAGGTTATATAAAAGGGTATTCTAATTTTCAGCTCCATGTTTTCATTATTGGACTCTACTAGAGCAGGTTTCTGAGATTCACAGTTTTAAAAAAAATCCTTATTTTTTGCTTATTCTGGGCCTTGGTGCAGTCCCTGAGTTCATCCTCTATCTGAAACAAGCTGCTTTAGCTCCTCTTCTTTGAGCCACCTTCTTCTGATTGGCTGCCTCTCACAAACTGAAGGTTTGAACAGCAGCTGGGCAGGGCTGTTGGGCTCACAGCCAGAGCTGTGTGCCTAAGATTACATTTTAGGAATATCCACTCTCAGTGACCTCATGTGGATCAAATAGGAGACAAAACTGTCTGAAGCCAGAGTTTCTGGCTACTTGTGCATATGCTGACCTCATTATTTTAAATGTAGAAGTTTCAGGAACACCTTCACCTATTTCCAAGGTGCACAGTGAAGAGGATATGATCTCAAGAAGTTAAAACTCTAGCAACACTTGTAGTATAAAGAACAAGTTTATTGCATGGTCCGCACACTTCAACTTGTGGCCTTCATCAGGGTCATCATAAAACACATATTGCAGATGACATTCTAAATAGGATAGGTGTAGGAACAGGAAAAAATGCAAGACAACCAACCTTGTGCATCCACATACACAACTGCCAATGAGGCACCAGCAAGGATGGGCTGGGCCTGTGAGCATGTGGTTTAGAGTCGGTCATTGTTCCTGGCACTGGGAAGTGCCCAGTGGAAAACTTGGGTTGTTCTTTATGCAGTCATAGATTGGGTATTTCAGCTGAGGAGTGCTGTTTTTACATTTTGCCCCACCCCACTTGATCCACCTAAAAAAGAAACTTTAATAAACAAATACTTAAGAATTAAGAATGTTGTGCTTCCTGTTTTGGCTGTTCCCATTAGGGGTTGCCACAGTGGATCATCTACCTCCATCTCACCCTGTCTCTTGCATCCTTTTCTGTCACCCCCCCCCCTTAATATCCTCCTTCATTACATCCATGAACATTCTTTGTGGTCTTCCTCTTTTCCTGCTGCCTTGTAGCTCCATCTTCACCATCCTTTGTCAAATATATCCATTATCCCACCTCTGCACATGTCCAACTCAATGACTGTATAAAAGATGGACAACATGGCTTCACTTCCACTCATTGTACAAACGTAAAGTCAAAGTTTCCTGTTTGTGGGAGCTGCCATCTTTTAGTTTTGGAGCCAGAGTCTGCGCAGTAGGGATTTGGGGTGGGTGGAAGTGCCATATCTAACTTCCACCCCCACAAACACTATGGGATGTGCCATAGAACAGGTGTCCCCAACCCCCGGTCCGTGGACCATTTGGAACCGGGCTGCAAAGAAAAAATGTGGTTAAAATGTTATTTTTCTTTCTTCTTCTGGATCTTATTTTGAAAAACAACTGTTTCCGCCCTCGCCTCACTAACCGCACTTGACTCTGGAACGTCGTTTCACGCATGAGCGTTAACCCTTGAAAACTGAAGAGCTTTTTCGGGAAGGAACGAGCAAACAATGGGACAGCAGAAGGGTCACGGACCACCAGCAAAAAGAAAGCTGCATTTAAAAGAAAATACAAAGATTCTTACCTAAGTTACAGTTTCATTGCAACAGGTAATACACATGCTTCTCACCCGCTGTGACCGTGTGACCAACTGGCTAATGAAGCAATGAAACCCACAAAACTGCTTCACCACATTGAGACAAAACACCCGTACCTTCTCTATATAAAGTGTAGTTGTTGCATTCGGATTACAGACTATTAACTGACAAAGATTTTTGTTATTGGACCCCCTCCCCGCCGTGTCCACCCGGTCCGCGGAAAATTGTTCATACATGCAACCGGTCCGTGATACAAAAAAGGTTGGGGACCACTGCCATAGAACACACCCCCTGAACAGACATATGCTAGATCAGCAGTCAGAGCTGCCAATCATGAGGTTAAGCCCTGTTTCTGCAGCATCAAAATAGTAATTCAAAGCAAAATTATGGGAAAAGTGACCCTCTGACCCTAAATCAATCTAATAAGTACTACTTAAAGTTACACAAATCATCTGTATGAAAAATTTATTTGAGGAGAAATGTTTAATTTTTGTTTGACCTCTTCCCATTCATTAACATGGAGGTGGTCAGCTTTAAGACCTATTTTGCAGCCAGACAAGAGGGGGCAATAGAGAGATTTTGGCTTCACTTTTGAGGAGTCATCATGTCATCCATGTTTTCTACAGTCATTGATCCAAACCATCTCAACTTTGCCTCTCTTATGTTGTCTCCAGAGCTGTTTCTCTTGTACTCATTTCTAATCCTGTCTATTCTGGTCATTCCCAGGGAGACTCTGAGCATCTTCTATTCTTCCACCTTCAGCTCTGCCTCTTGTTTGGCAGCGTCTCTGATTGTGGACCTCACCACTGTCTAACTGTCCTCATACATGTCCTGTACCACCTTCACATACTTCTGTGACACTCATGACTTCCTCATACATTACCACAGTTCCTTTCTTGGCACCCTGCTCTTCATCCTCTTCATTGCTGTGTCACTTCCTCCTTACTAATACTCTGCTCTTCCTGGTTCACTTTCATTCCTGCATCTGACATTCTCTCTTTCTCATTTGCCACCTCCAGCTCTGCCTCTGTGTCCAGCCTCTCATATAACTCACTATAAACCTTTTCCTTTCCTTTGCCACTTCTCTCTTTGCTTTGCATCTAGACTCCCAGTATTCCTGTCTGCTTTCTTCATCTCCCTGACTATCTGACTTTTTCTTTGCGAGCTTCTTCCTTTGAATACTTGCCTGTACTTCCTCATCCCACCACCAGGTTTCCTTGTCCTCTTCCCTCTGTCCAGAGGACACACCAAATACCTTCTTGGCTGTTTCCCTCACATACTCAGCTGTACTTTCCCATTCATCTGGTAACTTGTACCACCCATAGCCTGTCTCAACTCTTCCTTGAACTCTGCACAACATTCTTCTTTCTTCAGCTTACACCATTTAATCCTTGATTGTACCTTTACTTGCTGCTTCTTACTTTTCAAAGTTGTCCTATAGACAACCATTCGATGTTGCCTAGCTACATTCTCCCCTGACACCACCTTGCAGTCTTCTAGCTCTTTCAGGTTGCACCTTCTGTATAAGATATAGTCCACCTTTGTGCACCTTCTTCCACTCTTATAGGTCACTCTATGTCCCTACCTCTTCTTGAAATATGTTTACCACAGCCATTTCTATCCTTTTTGCAAAAGCTACTGTATTTCTCTTCCTATCTACAACATGGTAGAGCAGTTTGAATCCACCTCTGATGCTCCTGTCTTTGTTTTCCTTCCACCTGGTCTCTTGTATGCACAATATGTCTACCTTCCTTTTCTCTATCATATCAGTCAGCTCTTTCCCCATACCAGTCATAGTCTGTACATTTAAAGTTCCTACTCTCACCTCCACCCTCCTGCCTTTCCTTGTCTCTCTCACTTCCTCCTAACACACTTTCCCACTTTCCTCCGCCTTTGCCTTCAGCCAACAGTGGCATAGTTTCTACTGGCATCCTGTTGTCTAACGACACCAGAGGTGGTCATTGTTAACCCGGGCCAGGACTGATCCATTATGGAAGTTGTATTATGAATCTGCATGTTTGATTTGGCAAAGATTTTATGCCGGATGCCCTTCCTGACGCAGCCCTCCCCATTTACCTGAGTTTGGGACCTAGGCTAGGAGTACACTGGCTTGTGAAACATTGTCAAACATTTGGTTGAGAGAGCTTACATGTCAGTTTGGGTTAGAAGCCTGACTGTTGGGGCCAGACAGAAAAGACTCTTTGATATGAGAGAAGACTTTCTGAGTCTCAATATTGAACACATTAGATAATACTGATATTTTTAGCTCATCCAGCTTAAGGACCATTGAGCTCTTGCCATGGCAAGGTGGCCATCCATCTACAATTCACGAGAATTGATACTCCTCCAGTATTGGCCAGAATTTGATCAAAATTACACACTGTGTCCTGATGGGTTTTTACCCAAATTCCATTCCAATTTTATTGAAATTACAATTCCTCTTGGAGTATTGGTCAGCTTTAGTGAAGCTTGCACTCAGTGATCACAAAATGGGTCTTCACCAAGATTGTGCTGAATGTCAGTGTCATATTTGTCATTTTACAAGCACTTTTCCATTTTCACAAGCATCTGTAGTCCTTAAGAGTATTGCATTGTGATGTTCATAAAGTGCAATAACCTGTGAATTTTGAGGGATCATGAGCTATTACATCACTGATGTTTATTTTTTGTTTGGTTTCTTTTATCTATAGGGGATGTCTGAGGAGGCTGGCCGCCCAACACGCAGCCGGAAGAGGGCTCTGGAGAGGGAGGCTGCTCCCCAGCCTGTAGAAACATCCAATGCTGAAAATGAAAGCAAAAAACCTAAATTGGACCCATCTGAATCCACAGCAGAAACAAAAACTAAACCTAAGCCTGAACTTATACCCACACTGGATGGTCAGAGCCAGACTAGGCCCAGATCAGAGCATGACAAGGAGCAGGAGCAAGAGCAGAGCCGGTTGCCATTATCTTTAGTCTTACCCTTGACCTCCCAGCCAGTGAAGGATGATCAGGATTGCACCCAGAGACAGCAGATGGTTGAACCCAGCTCAGACAATCGGACTGACTGTAATGACAGAGCAAAGGCAAGGACGGAGCCAACTATGGACACAAGGAGCCGTGTCCGACAGACAGAAACAAAGGCGTCCAGTGGCATGCTGGCTGCAGGAGAAGTAAAGGCCACCATTAAAGTTGAAGTTCAGACAGGAGAGCAGCCTGTGGACATGAGCACCTCCAGAGGGTGAGAAACAGTTCATAGTAAACTCTGTTCAGCTCTGATAACCACAAAAATATAATAACATGAAGGTGCTGAAATTTTAATAAGTCTTGTGGCTTTCCTGGGGAACTGCTGACTCCTTGTCTAGACTTTTTGTTCTAAAACCCCACTTATGGAAGTTTACAAAAGGATAAATGACACCTTATTTGAATATGAACAGACTAAAAATGTTTGAAAGTTACTTTTGTAATCCCACTGTGTGGCGGGAAGGGCAGCGGGATTCATGCGCGGGCCTCAGAGGTTATGTTGAACTTTACCTCTACCTCCATTTTCCCCCCTCTCACCACCTGAACCCTAAAACTCCCCGAACACAAAATGAAGCCGTGTGTGTCACAAACTGGTTCCAGCCGGTTGTTGCCATGGTTTCCACAGTGGAAGGAACAGTGAGGGGAGGGGAGGGGGGGGTGAGGGAGGGGAGGAAATGTGAATGTGTCACGTGATGATGACTTTGAGGTCATGTGACTTCTTTGGAAGAGTAGTGATTAATCCACAGGAAGTGATGATGGCGCTAAGCTCTGAGGAGAGACTAATACACACATGAATAAACACATACACACTCTCACGCACATAAAGAGGACTGTGAGGAGAAGGGACGGGCCTTGTGTCGTCATGTGTTGACTTTAACAAATTCTTATTCTTCACAGAAATGCATAATTTGTGTAATCATGAAGCTTATTTTAATAGTAACATTACTCCTGTCCTTCAGTTTTTGAGTGCCACTAGTCAAAGTATTTAGGTCATCTGCTCTCACATATAGCCTACAGCTCAACTAGTCCCTTTGCAGTAGGAGCTATAAGTGTTTGGAGGGGGTATGAGCAAAATGTGCATAATGATGTGATTTTATAGATAGAAGTGAGGTCTGATCCAAGATTTCCTTAGCACGCCTTGTATGACGTATTTAGCTCTATACAGGTCACCCCCAGATGCCTCAGATGCCTGCCACATTATTCTGTTTCCAACAGGAAATACGTGCTCTCTAGCAGCCATTTCATTGTAACTTAAAGACCTTTACTGGAGCTTTAAGTCAGTCATACCTTGCCCCTCCCTGGCATTTAAGCCTGTTCCCCTGTTGTTGGATAAGCTTCCACGTAAAGAGAAGGTGTGTGGAGCAATGTCTGGACTTGTTTGATTACAGTGAAGAGGATAAACCTGCGGTCATAAATTATATTTGTGGCTGAGAAGCAGACCTCCTTAAATACAGACATTAGCAATGGATGCCAGTATTTGAACCCTTATCTTACCTCAAACAGCCATAAATGTTCTTAAGCTCCTCAACCCACTGTATCCACTACAAACTAGTACAGTGCAGCTAAACATGTTTAAACACAAATCACACTGATAATTTTAGTGACAACTCTGACATTTTGAAAAATTTCAAATATGTTGCAATTTTGCGGAAATGTGTAAACACCTATGCACAGGATATTCAGAAAATGGTTTCATGTAGTGCATTTATAATAACCTTTGCTCAGATATTGTATATTTGAATTTTGGCATGAATGGAGAGGAGGAATGAGCTGATAAATCATATAAGTGATATTGTCAAGCTGTGGCATAAGATGATTTTAACACTCTTCATACTTATGAACGGGAAATAAATGGATGTTAAATAGGATGTAAGGCATAAAGAGTTTTTTCCTCATGTTTCAACGTACAGTCATGTGAAAAGACTATCACAGGACTCTATGCAGTGCTGTGAAAAGCGAAGTACACCTTTACTAATTCCATAGGAATTAAGATGGTAAGCAGCAGCCAGGCCCAGCTAATCAAATCCACTTGATTAATTGATCATCTGAAAGTGTGACCTCTATAAAAGCAGAAGTTTTGGCAGTTTGCTGGTCTGGAGCATTCAGTTGTCTGTTGAAGTAGACATTGCAATGCTCAGAGAAGCTGCAAAAAGTCCAAGAGCTACAGTACAATTAGAAAACGATCTCTGATGTAATCATTTCTAATCCTGTCCATCCTGGTCACTCCCAGAGAAAATCTCAAAGTTTTCAAGTCTGGCACGTCCAGTTTCACCACCTTTTTGTCAGTGCTACAATCTCCAAACCTTGGAAACCTTTCCTTTCATTCCTGCTGCTATCTTTCTGTCACAAAGCGCTGCTGACACTTCTCTCCATCCACTCCACCCTGCTGCACTCTCTTCTTCACCTCTCTTGTGCACTTGATTTGGATAGTTGACCCCAGTTTTTTAAACTCCTCCACCTTCACTACCTCTACTCCTTGCATCTTCATGATTCCACCTGTCCCCCTCTTGTTCACACATGTATTCTGTCTTGCTTCTACTGACTTGACTTCCTCTTCTCTCCAGTGCATACCTCCATCTCCAGATTCTCAGATTACAGTGCCACCTGCAAACATCATAGTCCATGGAGACTCCTCTCTGACCTTACGTGAACCTATCCATTACCATTTCAAATAAGAAGGGGCGCAGAGGCGATCCCTGATGTAATCTTCATACATGTCTTGCATCACCCTCACATACTTCTCTGCCACTCCTGACTTCCTCATAAAATACCACAGGTCCTCTCTTGGTGCCCTGTCACATTCCTTCTCAAGATCCACAAAGACAGTGCAATTAATTCTCTAAACGTCTCCATCAACACACTCAAAGAAAACATTGCATCTGTAGTACTCCTTCTTGGCATGAAGCCATACTGCTGCTCACTGATCATCACCTCTGTTCTTGACTGAGCATCAGCAACTCTTTCCCATATATTCATGGACGTCGTCTTTTTGCTCCCGTTAGGGGTCGCCACAGCGGATAGTCTGCCTCCATCTCCCCCTATCCCTTGCATCCTCTTCCCTCACACCAACCCTCTGCATGTCCCCATTCACTACATCCATGATGGCTCATCAACTTGGTTCATCTATAGCTACTACTCTTGAGGATTGGTACAAGTGCACTTCTCCATTTCTCAGGCATCCTCTTGCTTTTAAAGATCGTGTTAAACAATCTGGTTAAAAAGTCCACTTCCCTCTCTCCTAAACATCTCCATACCTCCACAGGTATGTCATCTGGACCAGCTGCCTTTCCCCTCTTCATCCTCTTCATAATTGCCTTCACTTCCTTCTTACTAATACTGTGTACTTCCTGATTCATTATATTTCCTCCATCTATCCTCCTTTCTCTTTAATTTTCTTCATTCATCAATTTCATCAAATATTCCTTCCATCTTCTCGCACACTCTCTTCTCTCATTTGTACATTTCCAGTTCTATCATAATCACTCTAACCTGCTGCACATCTTTTCCAGCTCTGTCTCTCTTTCTAGCCAAGTGATACAAGTGCTTCTCTCCATCCTTGGTGTCTAGCCTCAGATAAAACTCGCTATAAATCTTTTCCTTTGCCTTTGCTACCTCAATTTTTGCCATGCACATAGACTTCCAGTACTCCTATCTGCTTTTTTCATCTCCCTGACTATCCCACTTTTTGTTTGCCAGCCTCGTCCGTTGTACACTTTGCAGTACTTCCTCATTCGACTGCCAAGTCTCCTTGTCATCTTGCCTCTGTCCAGAGGATACACCAGTTAACGTCTTTGCCATTTCCCTCATCTCATCAGTTGTGCTTTCTCATTCATTTGGCAACTCTTTACTTCCACCCAGAGCCTATTTCAACTCCTTCCTGCACAACATTCTTCCTTATTCAATTTCCACCATTTATTCCCTGGCTCTACTTTCACTTAATTCCTCTTCTTGTTTTCCAGGTCATTCTACAAAACCTCATCCAATGTTACCTAGCTACATTCACCCCTGACACCACCTTGCAGTCTCCTCTTTCAAGTAGCACCTGTATAAGATATAGTCCAACTGTGTGCTCCTTCCTCCATTCTTATAAGTCATCTTATGTTCCTACCTCTTCTTGAAATATGTTTACCACAGCCATTTCTATCCTTTTGCAAAGTCCACTATCGTCTGTCCCTCCACATTCTTCTCCTTAACACAATGCCTACCTAACACTTCCTCATCCCCTCTGTTCTCTTCACCTACATGCTCATTGAAGTCTGCTCCAGTCACAACTCTTTCTCCTGGGACCACACGCTGCCACTTGATCCAGCTTACTCCAGAATTCCTCTTTCTCTTCTGACATCCAACTTGCACTAACAATATTTCTCTTCCTTTCTACACTATGGTAGAACAGTTTGAATCCATCTCAGATTTTCCTGGCCTTGCTTCCCTTCTACCTGGTCTTGTGCACACACAATATATATATCTGCCTTCTCTCCATCATATCAGCCAGCTCTCTCCCTTTACCAGCCATGGTCTGTACATTTAAAGTCCCTATTCTCATCTTCACCCTCCTACCTTTCCTTCTCGCTCACTGCCTTCTAACATGCCCATCCCCTCCCCTCCTCCTTTTGACTTCAGTTAACGGTAGCATAGTTTCCACTGGCATCCTCTTGCTTAAAAGCACTGGAGGCAGTCCTTGTTAACCTGGGCCTCAACGAATCCAGTATGAAAGTCGTATAATGAATCTGCATGTTTGATTTAGAAAAGATTTTATTCCAGATACCCTTCCTGACGCAACCCTCCCCTACACTGGCTTGTGGCCCCCTGTGGTTGGGTTAAGGAAAAGGGGGCTGCTTTTTATTCTTATTTTTTACAATGTAGATTAATCACTCAAAAAGACAGTTAAAGAAATTATTCCTCTTTAATTTATTTATTTAAAGTGCATCCACTGGTTGGATGACAGACGTTAAGATGCCACTCTTCACTAACTGGTATTTCAGCCTTGACAGTCTGCTGTCAGCTGAGCACCTTTCTCTGTGATGAGAAGTTGTAAATAAGCGTCAGAAAGTAGACTAGCAGTGTGGGACAAGTGGCAATTGCTGGAAGTAGCACAGTTCTGCAGAGCTTTGATGCAGAGAATGAAGAGTTGTGTGTCAGCTGTGTCACAGTAAATTTAAATAAAGCCATTCAACCAAAGCGATCTGTAACCCCGTTCTGCACAGGCATGTGGAGCTAGCCTGCAAGATACAAAGGCTGTTGCTAGACCTCCTAATGCTAGCGACACTTGGCAAACTGATTTAACATTGTGTGCATTACACAAGGCACAAAGTACCACACATTTCAGCAATGTTTAAAACACGATTTGATTATCAAAGAATGTGATACATGATTTCAGATAGCTAATGTTTAACTGAGTAGGCAATTAGTGGCCAGGAACATCCCTAATAAACAGTGTACTTTGCGACACAGCAAAATAAACAGTAGAGCAGAATATAAAATGATAGACATTTTTTTGTTTTGTGATCCAGTTTATAGCACCACATCACACAGCCCTAGTATGAGTTAGAATTGCAAAGTTGCATCTGAACAAACCACAAGACTTCTGGAACCATGTCTTTTAGTTGGGTTAGACCAAAGTGGAGTTGTTTGGCCATAATGCACACTGCTGTGTTTGGTGAAAACCAGACATAGCATGTCAGTGCAAACACCTCTTACAACTGTCAGTGATGATTTGGGTGAGGATTTGGGCTTGTTTTGCAGTCTCAGGACATGGGCACCTTGCAGTTACTGAGTTGACCATGAACTCCTTTGTGTACCAAAGTATTCTACTCAAATGTGAGGTCATTTGTCTGACAGCTAAAGCTTGCCTGAAACTGGGTCATGCAACAGGACAATGATCCTAAGCACAATCTACAAGAGAATGGCTGAAAAAGAAAAGAATCAAGGTGTTGCAATGTTTCAAAGTCCAGACTTCAACCTGACTGAAATGCTGTGGTGGGACCTTAAGAGAGCTGTGAATAAATTAATACCTGCAAACCTCAGTGAACTGAGGCAAGAGAAGAGTTATTCAAAATTCCTCTACAACAGTGTGAGAGAATCTTGGGATATACTTTGTTTTACACAGGACTGAATTTTTTTTCATATGACTGCAATCTTTTAACATAATATCCAATATTTGAGTGTTAGTGCTTGATTTACAATGTAAAAAGAAAATTCTGAAATATAAATTTTAATGCCCCCCCCCCCCCCCTTTTTTTTTTTTATTTTATATAAAAGG
>VUQH01037507.1:0-18790 GCA_015106775.1 Etroplus canarensis | reverse complement strand
CCCTTTTTTTTTTCCCAGCAGTATAAAAAGGGAGAAGCGCCCTCCGTCCCCTGAAGATGACGACGTGATCATCTTGTCAGATAATGACTCCCCTAGTCCACCGATGAACGGACTGAGCCACTTTAAGGAGCTGGACACAGACTTGCTAATGGTGTGACACAAAGCTAGAATTCATGCATTTCATGCTGTCATTTTACTAAGAGAGAGCTTGAGACTCACTTAGCAGAGAGCTTTTATAGATTTTAGTACTGGGATGCAAGCAAATTCTGACGTCAAAGATGTTGCATTGTGTGGTCAGAGCATCAGAAAGGAGAGAGGGGTTTGGGGACACCGGGAGAGGTTCAGGTTACATTTTATTCACCAGAAAGTATTTCATTTTTGTAACGTGTGCGGTGTAAATGGTGTTATGCTCTGCTGAATGTAGAAGAGCAGCCCAGCTGAGAGGGAGCGCATCATTAAGCAGCTGAAGGAGGAGCTGAGACTGGAGGAGGCCAAGCTCGTGCTGCTGAAGAAGCTGCGGCAGAGCCAAATACAGAGGGACACTCTGCAAAAGGTAACCAAGAGTTTTTATCCATGTCAACACAGACTTGCATACCCCCACCTGTAAAAACCAATATTGATAAGACAATATTGACATTAGTGCCATTGTCATTTTTGCCAGTAGGTCAGAATAGGTCGGGGGGCTACAGGAGTTTTCAGCATTAATCCCAACATGTATTAAAGGAAATAATAAGTTGGAGGTATAGGATGCTAATGGATTAAACAATTTGACAGTGATTCACAATGAGAACTGCTTCTTAATATCCATCCTTAGTAGGGATGCACCAGTCAGGTATTTGGATCAGATGTTGGTCTGCTCTTCTGCAGTTTGGAGGTATTTCATGGTTGCAAGGTCAATAGCTTTTCTTTTTTTGTAGGCTTGCAATTATTTTTGACTTGACTGAAAACTGTGGTCAAGACAGCTGACACTACTAAAATGCTCTGAGAACTTTTCTTTCTCTGTCACCTTCTCTCTCTTTCACTCACTCTATTCTTGTTACGCTTAATGTAGCACTTACTGTGTTTATTGCACTTACAGTAACATACAGTTGAGTGATAAAGAAAGTACACCTTTCAATTTTATGGTTTTGTGTATAAGTACATAATAAAAATCATGTGATCCTTACTAGATTCTCAAATTATTTAAATATTACCTCAGATGAACAGCAACACATGACGTATTGCACCTTTGCTTCGGAGGCATTGTGTTTCCCAGGTGGTCCTTCCATCTGTCTGTCCGTCCATCCATTACAAATCTTATTACAACTACAGGAGCTGACTGGTTTACTGGATCTTTACCAGACTTTGTGTGATTAATACCTATGATGGATAGAAGATCTGATAACATAACACTGTATCAGATTGTTCATCTTAAGGTGCTGGCTAAAGTATCGCCTCAGGAAAATACTGGCGCATTCCTAAACCATATAAGCTATGATACTTTCTATAAATGGCCTTACTTGTCAATGTGTGTTTTTGAACTATTTTTTAAAACTATTTTTTTTTTTTTACCAGATTAAAGTTTATGAAAGGAAGACCAACATACAAATGGTCTTAGTGCAACTAACATATCTTGTAATATCTTAGCTTAAGCATTTGTAGAACAGTAGCCATCACAAGCACTTTAGTCTGTGGAACGTAACTGATTTCACAACGGCAAAGCCAGCTGTCTCAAATTAAATGGAAACTTGTATTTCAAGAAAATGTAAGAAGACTAATCCTTTAGATGATAATATGGACTGAAACATTGACTCATGTGAACAGATCTGGATGGTGGTCTCTTTTAGGTGCTTCACTAAAGTGGAAATATTTCCTCCCTTGGTCTGAAAAGCATGATAGTATTATTTGCATATTGCAATTTGTGAACCAATTATCACTTCTTGGTCTTTCGCCTCAAATGCAAAGTACTTTCATACCTGACTCCCCACTGCCTTTTTTTATTAACAAGCTGAGTGAGCTATTGCAGTAGCTGGACTAGTTGCCATCTTTCACTGTTGGATTTGTAGTTTTTCCTGTGTTTGTATCTTTCTTCTTCAGCATGTAATGATGGACTAGAAAAGGCATTTGCTGCTCCCATCAGTTCTTGAGGAATCGCAGCCTTGGTACATATGTCGGCTTTGGTACCATGGGCACCAAAAAAATGTTTTAAAAATACTTCCGCTTTTTCAGAATTTTGGTATCAGTTCTAGTGACATTCCTAATGACCATTTGCTTGAGGTGCACCAGACTTTATGAAGTCTTCTCCTGAGGGATAGGTGGTGGTTTAAGAATAGAAGAAGCCGAAACAGCTATCTTCAGAAAGTGCCATTTTTTTTTCAAGCTGGTGCAGCATGTTCCTCTCTATATCTGGAAATCTACTGGTAATGTTTTTGACAATTTGATTTCACCAAATGTTTACACGTTCTCAAACACGATCATTCAAGAGTTTTTCTTTTTCCTTGTAGATGACTGTTTACCACTATCCTTCCAGGTTTTAAGAATATGAGGGACTGTTCTTAAACCTGGAAGGATAGTGTCAGCAATCTCCTTGTTTTTTTTTTTTGCGTGATGCAGGCCAATGTTGTCCATGATTGGGGGGATATTTCTTTCAACATGAGTGTTTAAGAAATGAGAAGCTACTTACTTAGGGTTAAATAATCTGTTGCTAGCCAAAACATATTAGCCACTGCAGTAATTATCCAAAGGGAGGTTCTTACCTATTTGCTCTGTTATATTTAGGTGGTAACTTTTTTTTGGCTGGACAGTATATATAAAAAACTTAGGTTACCCTACAAAAGCAGAAAAAACAATATTTTATCAGAACTTAAGATGGCTCATTACGAAAAAGATACAACAATAAAACAGTGTAGTCTATAACTTTTTAGCTCATCTGGCCAAAAGACAGACGAGTTTATGCCACGGTGAGGCATCCGTTGTCCATCCATCCATCCATCCATCCATCCATAATTCACAAAAATCACTACTTTCCTAGAGTAATGGCCAGAACTTAATCAAATTTGGGCATGTTGATCACCTAATGGCTCTTCACCTAACTCAATAATCCAGGTTCTGCCTAAATGATGCTTGGATTGCCATTACAACATGCAGACAAGGGTTGCCACCATGTGCTACTTAAATTTGTTGACAAGGGCCACTGCTATTGATATGCTAATCGTCAGTGAGATTCACCATTTGCTTCATGTACAAACCTCATTTAAACAAAGAGTGGTGTGCTGTTCAGCTGAGAGTGACAGAGTGAAGTATTGTTTGTTTAATATCTCTCTGTATTGTTTTTCAGCCCTCAGGTTTATCTGGCTCATCTGCTCCTCCTCCTCTAATTCGGGGAACGATTGCAAGCAATAAAGGCTCTCAGCAGGTTAATGTTCTAATATCACACATACACAATATTATTTTGATAGCACAGTCATACTGTAGTTGATGCCATTTCGGATGCTGTTTTTCTTTACCAGATTTTGACAGGCAGGAGTTCAGGTACAGTTATCCCTCCTCCCCTGGTGAGAGGAGGGCAGCAGATATCATCCAAACATGGCTCCCAGATCATCATGCCACCTCTGGTTAGAGGAGCACAGGTGAGTCATGGGCAAATGTTGTTCAGTTTTGTTAGCAAGCTCTTAACCTGCTCTTCTTCACATATTTGAATCTTGTGTTTGTCAGGGTAGTAATAGCCGGAAAGTGTTCAGTCTTTGTGCTGTGTTTTACTCTCGAGAGACAAACTGCAGGGAATGATTATATTCAAACTTAGAACTTATGATCTCTCTTTGCACCTCTCTCTCTCTGTGTGCTCTTTGCTTTGGTGCTTTTGATGTCCCTCCCTTGTCCTCCACTACTTGTGTCTGTGATCTTCCTCCGTGTCGCCCCTCTCATTGTCCTGGTTAGCCCATCTCTGTATCTCCACAGCAGATCCAGGCTCTCCGTCAGCAGCAGCAGCAACAGTTGGCTGCCTCTGGAGGCTCAGGGTCAGGTCCTCCTCCACTGCTGCTTGGTCCCCGGACAGCTCCTGATGCCCAGGGCCAGAGAGGAATGATCCAAGCAGGCCTCATCAGAGTTGGCAGTAGTGCAAACGCACTGGTTAGTATGTCATCATTCCTTTTAAAGTGGAAAAAACATAAAGATAAGAAAGGTAGTTTTAGATGTTTTATACAGACTGGAAGAAAAAAAAACATCCCAAGAAGTAGTCATATTGTTACCTTACCTGAATTTGGTACGCTACGTGGACAAAAATATTGGGCCAAATTCACATGACATCTATGAGAGCTTTGATGGCATTCCATTCTGAACTCATAGGCATTAATATGGATTTATTCCTCCTTTGCAGTGATAACAGTTTTCTGGGAAGGCTTTCTACAATATTTTACACTGTCTGTGGTAACTTTTGCCCATTCGTTCAGAAGAGCATTTATGAGGTCAGACACTGATATTTGACAAGAGGGCCTGGCTCAAAATCTCTGTTCTAGTTCGTTCCAGAGTTGTTTGATGGGGTTAAGGTCAGGCCTCTGTATGAGGCAACTAAGTTCTTCCATACCAGACTTGTTCAGCCATGCCTTATGGACATTGGGGCACAGTCATGCTGAAATAGAAGAGAGCCTTCCCCTAACTGTTCCCACAAAGTGGGGGACAACCCTGGAAAAACAACGCCACAGCATTATCCCTGTACCACTAAACTTTACAATTGGTACAGTGCAGTCAGACAGGTAAACAGGTTTCAACTCCTCCAAAATCCATTGGCAGCATGCTTTACACCACTGAATCCCACGCTTAATGATGTAAGGCTTGCATGCAGCTGTTTGGCCACGGAAACCCATTCCGTGAAACTCCCAGCACACTGTTTTTTTGTGCTGATATTAATGGAAAAGGAGGTTTGGAGCTCAGCAGAGCATTGGCCACTTTTATACACTATGGGCCTCGGGCCTCAGCACTCAGTGACCCCACTCTGCAGCTTCATGTAGCCAGTTTGTGACTGAGTTACTGTGATTCCTAAATGCTTCCACTTAGTAATAAAACCACTTACAAGCAGAAGAAGAAACTTAATAAACTGACTTGTTGCAATAGTGGCATCCTATTAAAGTACCATGCTGGAATTCTTTAGAACAGCCAATTCTTTCATAAATGTTTGTATAGGCAGGTTGCATGGCTTGGTGCTTCATTTTGTATGCCCATGGCGGCCCCAATACTTTTGTCCATATGGGCACAGTAACATTTGCCAATGATTAAGACTAAAAAAATTGTAGCCATTGATTGTTTTTGGTGTGATGAACAGTAATTTAGTCCTACATTTTTTTTAACATTTAACTGATGAGATTTCAGCAAAAAATGTTGAAGTACAGAAATGTTTACTCTTGTGCATTAACAGTTGCTGCTTTCCTTAATCATTCTCCCATTAATTATCAAAAGCATTTCACTTATTCCTGTTTGGAATTCAAGAATGAGGTGTAGACAAAAAAACTGCAATAAGCACAAAATATGAAATGCAAAATTATACATTTTCTCAGGAAACCCATATTTAGTTTAGGAAATTAGAAAGCTTTGCATCAACCAGTCAGCAGCAAACCAGGCAGGTGATTGAAGTGATATGTTACTTGTAGGGTTTGATTTATAAAGTTTAATTTTAATTTTAAGCAGCTTGTCACAGAGCTTCAAGACGGACTCCAAAAATATGTGTTCATTGATCACTGAACATCCCAGTTAATCAGCGCCAGTAATTGGTTAACTGTCACTTCACTCAAACAACTCCTATATTATGATCTTGAATAAAGATTTACACTGTGTGTGTTTCTTCCCGTCTTTCCTTGTTTTCAAAGGCCTCACCATCCAGTTTGAAGGGCTCTTCCTTAGGAAGCAGCAGTGTGAATGTAGCTGGTGTGACTGACTCTCCTGCCAGCCGTCAAGCTGCAGCTAAGCTCGCACTGCGGAAACAATTGGAGAAGACCCTCTTAGAGATCCCCCCACCCAAACCACCTGCTCCAGAGTTTAACTTCCTGCCTTCTGCAGCCAATAATGAATTCATCTACCTGGTGGGATTGGAAGAAGTGGTGCAGAATCTGTTAGATACCATCCACAGAGGTATGTGTTGGGTTCAAGTTTTCACTGATTTTCTGTCGTTATTGTTGAAGTTAATTGATTTTCCGGCCAACAAAACAACAGGAAAACTTAATCATTGACGTTATTTCTTAATCAAGAATACCACAGTCTCCTCTAATTTAAATTTAAATGCACAATTTAAATGCAGTCTTCTGCATTTATATTGTGACAACCTTTTCTTTTTTGTTGTATGGTGATGTCAAAAAAGTTTTCACAGGCCTTTACCCCATCCTTTGAAAAATTAAGTACACCGTTACTGCTTCCATAGGAATTAAGAGGGTAAGTAGCAGCCAGGTGCTATTAATCAAAAGCACTTGAGTAATTGATAATCATCCAGTGTGACCATCTCTGTAAAAGCAGAAGTTTTGGCAGGTTGATGGTCTGGAGTTCAATAAGGAGAGATCCTCTGCAGAATATGAACATGATTTATTGAGTTATGGAATTTGACTAATACATTGTGAATTAGCACATTCTTAATGAATGACAGAGAACTCTGAATGGCGACTGGACTTTGACAAAACAATGTGGCTGAGAGGAGCCCAATGATGGTAGGAAGGAGGACAGGACTCCTTGGAGTCTAGATCTGGTGGTGGATGTTGAGATGAAGCTGGAAAAGATTTGGAAAAAGATCTGGCTGACCACGATGAGGTGGAGATGGGAATTGGGCAGGTTGCACAAACAGCTCTGCAAGACAGAAAGACAGAAGAGCTCTAAGATTTGGAGCATATGGAACAGCGGCTGGTGGGCAAGGAAAATGATTGGGTCAGAGTGGTGATGACAGTGAGTAAGTGGCAGAGATGGAAAGAATAAACTAACAGCCTAGGCACCCAGGAATAAAGGCAGATGAGTAAAATACAGATCGTCTCTTTTGAGTTTATCCCTAAGTGTCTTGTGTGTTAACACAATGCCACAATCTTCCCAGGAGTGGACGTCCCAGCAAATTCACCCCAAGGTCAGATTATGCAGTGCTCAAAAAAATCTCCAAAAAACACAAGAGCTGCATCTCAGAATCTACAGGACTCAGTTAGCATGATAAAAGTTATAGTTCACGACAGTTCCAGTTAGAAAAAGAGTTAACATATATGGTTTGTTAAAAAGGGTTGCCAGGAGGAAGACTCTTCTCTCTAAAAATAATATGGCAGCATGGCTGAGGTTTACAAAGCTACATCTGAACAAACCAGAAGACTTCTGGAATAATGTCCTTTGGACAGATGAGACCAAAGTGGAGATGTTTGGCCATAATGCTCACTGCCACATTTGGCAAACATCAGACACAGCATATTGGCACAAAGACCTCAATACCAGCTGTCGAGCATGGAAGTGAAGTGGTGATGATTTGGGCTTGTTTTGCAGCCACAGGACCTGGCACTTTGCAGTCATTGAGTTGGACCATGAACTCTTCTGTACACCAAAGTATCCTAGAGTCAGATGTGTCTGACAGCTAAAGCTTGCCCAAAACTGGGTAATGCATCCGGATAATTATGTCAAACACGCAAGCAAATCTACAACAGAATAGTTGGTTGAAATAAAAAAGAATCAAGATGTTTCAAGTCCAGAACTCAACTTGATGGAAATGCTGTGGTGGGACCTTAAGAGAGCTGTTCATAAACATATGCCCGCGAACCTCAAAGAACTGAAGCAATGTTATAAAGGAAAGTGGGCAAAAATTCCTGTACAGTAATGTGAGAAACTGATAAAGTCGTACCAAAAACAATTACTTAGTTATTTCTGCTAAAGGTGATTCTACAAGCTGTTGAGTTGGTGTACTTAATTTTTCGCAAGACTGTATTGAGTCCTGTGAAAACGTTCTTTGTCACGTAACTGTATATGGTAGTATCATAATCAGTTTTAGCAAATATTGAAAGACATTTTAGAGCAAGCAACTAATTGATTAATTAGGAAAATAATTAAAATCTTCCTAATGAAAATGGTCATTAGTTTGTCCTCCTGTTGTGTTTGAAACAAATGTTACTAATTGCTGACAAATTTTCTGAAATTGAAATGTTGATCAAATGTAGTAAAGCTATCACGATCACCCAAGATTTAAATGTCTGTTGACGTGTGTGTATGTGCAAGTATTTAAAAAAACAAAAAAAACAAAACTTAATTTGATGCCATACCAGTCTGTTTTTGTTCACTCTCTCTGAGTCTCCTGTCTCTCTCTCCTACCAGGAAAGACTGGTGTAGCACTGTCCAAGCTCACTATCAGAGACCCTTTCATCTGCACCCAGTGCAACACTGACTTCACCTGCCGCTGGAGGCAGGACAAAACAAAAGGCGGGGCAGTGCTCTGCGAAGACTGCATGACATCCAATCAGAAAAAGGCTTTGAAAGCTGAGCACACCAATAGGCTCAAAGCTGCATTTGTGAAAGCACTGCAACAAGAGCAAGAAATAGAGCAACGTATAATACAACAGACATCTTCACCAGTCTCCCACAGTACCTCATCGTCTTCTTCATCTGCCTCTTCAATGAAGGCTGAGCACCTGGTGTCTCAGCAGCTGAAGCAGGCTCAAGCCAGAGTGTCCTCCCTCCAGCACCACCACCAGGCCAGCCGAGGAGCCAACATTGTTCATCATCACTCCATCAAGCAGGTTGGAAACACTTTGTGTCTGTAAGAAAACACCTGGGAGGTTAAAGCTGCTGTAATTCAAACAGCCCTTTTGTGTTTCCATCAGAGCTCACAAGGCCACCTGTCTCACGGTGTCTCATCAGTGGGGTTGAGAGGCGTCCCCCACTCCTTTTCCTCCTCCTCCCAGCTGCAGAGTGCAGTGGCGGCCGCGGCTTTGGTCAGCCGGCCAGGTAAGCATGCCCATGTTTCCCACCGCTCTGTGCAGAGTTCAAAGGTGAGCAGCAGTGGAATCCGCGGCGGCAGGATTATCAGCGGAGGTAGTGCCTCATCCACTGCATGGAGGAAGCAGAACAGCAGCAACACAGGTAGACTCACATTAATACCAGCCCAACTCTGACGCCTGACATCTGCTCTCTCTCAAATTCCTGTCTGGTCCAAAAGCAATCCTTTAACATTCCAAATCCTGCGTTTTCTAGTGTTGAGGTATCGTCTCTTAAAAAAGAACCCAAACAAAACCGTGATCAATATAATCTTACATATTACACAGAAAATGAAATACAATTAAACACTTGGGAGGAAATGTTTTCGGACAAGGCAATCCCACTCTCCAGTTCCCCCTCTGGAAATAATCTCTATTTTCCTGCTGTAGTCCCTCAGTTTTGGTGGTTTAATACTTTCCCTGGGTCTCACTACTTCACATTAACTTGGATCATAACTCTGTCATTCATTTTTCCTTGGTGTCTGTCTGTGCATTGTGGGTGGCTTTATATTCAGGTGTTATACAATCCTGTCTTCTTTTTTTAAATTCCACACAAGAAGCATTAGACATAACAGCATGCTGCTTTCTCCACACTCTTGACCTGCCGCTCTGTTGCATGTTCACACAGGAGTGACCATGGCCTATGTCAACCCCAGCCTGACAGGTCACAAGACGTCAGCCACTGTGGACGCTCGTCAGAGGGAGTACCTGCTGGACATGATCCCCTCTCGTTCGTCAATCTCGCAGACTGCAAACACATGGAAATAGTCAAAACAGTACTCTGCTACTCATTATTAGTTTGTGTCCAATTTCCTCAGCTCCATTGATATGGTCCACAAGCACCCCCGCAGGACTATTAAGCAACTACAGTCTCAAAGTGAAGAAACGTTCCTGAATTACCTTTGTATGATTCTTGTTTTAGTTATATTCTGTTGTTTATTTCAAGGTTCACTGTTATTTGACAAACTTGCCGAAACCCTTTTGATTTTACTGGGCAAATTAGAAAATACTTGAAGGGCTTCCTCTGGGCTCTGTCCTGCAGACTGGGTCATTCAATTATCTGCGTAGGAGGTGATGTCTGCCGCGAGTACCTTGATAAAAATGAGTACTCTCTTTTAGACTTATTAGCCCTCTTTGCCATGATGTGGGTGAAACGGACCCAATTTTGACACTTGAATAGTTACATCACACCCAAGAGATCACATTCAACAAAATACATTTATTTTAAGCAAAAGCAAAATAACCAAGTTGTAAAATTTTCAGTACACCACCCATGTAGTTAAAGGTTTGAATTTATTTTGTATTTACCGTAAGTTATTTTGTTTTGGTTTTTTTTGGGACTGATGTTAAAAATCACTCAATATAATGTGGTTTCCACAAATGAAGAGTTTATTTTAGCTTTGTTTTTTTCCTGTTTAACAGCATGCCTACCCTTAAGCCCATTATGCACCTTAGCTGAAGAAGCGTGGTGTCATTGCTTAATTCATCTGTAATTACCATCTGTAATTTGCTTCTTTTATATTGTCAACATTGTAAGATTATTTTGAGTGTTACATCATCGCTGAGAAAATACAAACTCTGAAGGAGCTGAATTCGCCACACTGGAGCCAGAAATCTTGCCTCCAATGTTTATCCATTATCTATGTGAGACACAGGCTAAACAAGTCAGTTCTTAAAGAAACATGTTCCAGCTACCAAGGTTCTTGATTACACAAAACCGTCTTTATCTTGTACCCCTCACCATATTGCATAATTTCTCTGCTTTCCAGTGATCTTAATTGCAATGTACAGAGTTATGTTAAAATTTATTTGGTTTACTTTTTCCTAGCTCCTAAAAGAAATAATAAAAAAATATTACATTTTAAATCTTTTCTTTCATCTGGTGTTTGGGTTTAACACTGTCATGATGATATAAGGGCATACATAGGTTGTTATGAGTGTAATGGCAATCACTGCTGTATGTCATGCTGTCAGAGAGGTTATCACAGTTTCTGTGTCTCTCCAAAAATGGTGGCTTCTGCGGTAAGTCCAAAGTCAGAGTTGTAAGGTGAATCAAAAAGCAAGCAAGAAATCACTGGTGGACAGTGGAAATTTCAGTGATCACAGGCGAGGCAAAATGCTGATCTGAAAACATATGGTACACGAACAAAAGTATTGGGCCACTACACATTATAGAGTTTTAATGTCATCCTATTCTAAATGGGCATTCATATGAAGTTATTTCCTCCTTTTGCATTTATAAAAGCTTCCACTGTTCTGGGAAGGTTTTCTACAAGATTTCAGAGTGCATCTGTGGCACACCCGTTTAGCCAGAAGAGCTTTATAGAGGTTAGACACTGATGCTGGACAAGAGGGCCTATCTTACAGTCTCCATTCTAGTTCATCCCAAATATGTTCTGTGGACTTGAGGTCAAGGCTCTGTGTGGGTCAGTCAAGTTCTTCTACACCAAACTCATCCAACCATGCCTTTTATATACCTTGCTTTGTGCAATGGGATATAGTCATGCTGGAACAGAAAAGGGCCTTCCCCAAATTGTTGCCACAATGTTGGAAACAAAGAATTGTCAAAAAATATCTTGATAAGCTAAAGCATTAAGATTTCCCTTCACTGGAATAAAGGGGCCCAGGCCAGCCCCAGGAAAAACAACTCCATAGCTTTATTCCTCCTCCACCAAACTTAAGAGTTGGCACAATGGGCAGGTAACATTCTCCTGGCATTTGCCAAACCCAGACTTGACTACCAGATAGAGATGTGTGATTCATCATTCCACAGAACCCATTTCCCCTGCTCCAGGGTACATTGGTGGCATGCTTTACACCTCTCCACTGGATACTTGGTGTTTTGCTTGGCAATGCAAGGGTTGCAGGCAGCTGCTTGGCCAAGGAAACTTGTGCCATGAACTTCACGTTACACAGTTTTTGTACTAGTGTGGACACCAGAAAAGGTTTGGAATTCGGCAGTTACTGAGTCAGTAGATCGGTGGTGAATTTAATACATCCCAGCATTCAGCAACCCTGCTGTGTAACTTTACATGGTTTGTCACTTCATGGCTGAGTTGCTGTGGTTTCTAAATGCTTCCACTTTGCAATACTGCTTAAAGTTGATCTTTGATATCCAGGAGGGAAGAAATTTCATGAAGGAACTTGTTGCAGTGGTGTCACAACTAACTTAGCAGGACTGTGCTGGAATTCAGTGAGCTCTTTAGAACGACCCATTCTTTTCCAAATCTTTGTAAAGGCAGACTACACAGCTAGGTTCTTAATTTTTGTAAACCTGTGGCAATGAAGTTGACTGAAACAGCTGAATTCAATAATTAAGATGTGTGGCCCACTACTTTTGCCTATATAGTGCGTTACCAGTTGGTAGGTAAGATGGAAGCAAAAATACAAGTTGGTAAGATCACATCATCAAGTAAGAAAACCACTGCACAGGGTTCTATACACCTGCCGAAGATGAGCAGCCAGATCTATATAGCTATGTACCATAAACATTTAGGAAAACCACTTTACAACTGGAATGTAGTAGTGAAATGTAATTAAGAAATGGACCCAAGAACTGCACATAAATATACATTTCAGATGGCATGAGTGTTTTAATTTTTTTCTATATTTTAGAGGAAAATGCTGTAATTTTACCTCACTGCATCACCACTTAAGATGCTGCCGGCATGTTTAAGCATGACTCATTTGGAGAACTTAAGTAGCCTGTAATATTTGATATTTTGTAACATTATTAATTAATTTTTGAAGTTTATGTATGCTTCTGTGCACTATTTTTGTACTTTTACAAGAATGTGGGTTTTTTCTTTGTTACAGAGTATTTTTACATTGTAATACTACTACTTAACACAAGTAAGTGATTGCAGTGCTTCTTCCACCACTGTTAAGATGGCAAACAGGTGATTTATCACAAAACACAATTCTGCTTTGCATGCTTGTAAGATGTAGTTATAAACAATATAAAAGGTATTAAGAAAATATTATTTAGGAAAAAAAAGTCTTTACAGGGTGGTTTTAACACAGGGTGTGTTGTCTGGTCATGGGGACGATCACATTAAGCACATAAACTGCTAACTACAGTATGACTTAATACATAAATGGCTGGGACAAACAGATATGGATGCATTCACTGAAGATCACAGACAGTATAAATATTTTTTCTTATTTAACATTTATTTGATATGTTTACAATACTGTGCAAAGGCCACCCCTGATTTCGCTTTATTTTTCTTCCAAGGAGAAAGACTGTCTTGTGATTTTTTTTTTTTTAAAGACGTGGCAAGTGGGGACACAAGCCCCTCTCACTATGGAGGGTTGTATCAGGAACGGCATCCGGTGTAAAACCTTTGCCAATTTACTGATGCCGATTAACCCACTGTTGTGAATTTTATCAAAATAGGCCACTTTTAATCTGATTACCTTCCACAAACACAGGTAGGACTCAAAGTGGTTGTAAAGCTTTACAGCCGATGTCAGCAAAAACATGGTGGTGTTTTAATGAAAATATTAACATATAAAATAATCACAGATAATTTATTACAGAATAGTTGTTAAAAGATTTGAATTATTTACACCTATTAGTAAGCTTAATAGTATAATTTATTCTTGATTGACTGTGACACCTTCATTATAAGACTCAAGTATATTTTGTAGTTCCATATAGATGTCTTTCATCAAAAATTGCTCAAAATTGGCTCTTTTGATAGTAAAGTTTGTTGAACCCTGTCAGAGGGCATGGTCTGATCATTAGGGTTTTCCTTCTAATACTGTAGGGTCTTTACCTTACCGTGTAAAGTGACTTTTGTTGTGAATTAGTGCTATATGAATAAAATTAAATTGGACTGGATTTCATTGGCCAAAATATTCTCTTTCAGCCAGAGTGGGTGACATCTCAGTTATGTTCTTTCTCAAACTTTTTAAAGCAATTTCAGATTTCAGCTATTTGTTTTCTTCAGCTTCTTATTCTGGTAATTTTGCAGTTTTCAATTCAGAAGTTTTTGTGATGCAATGCATTAAAGCAGGTTCAAACTAAGTTTAAAGCATTTTAAGCATTTCAGACACTGCGGGGAAAAATCTTTCGGCTATCAGCATTCACAATGCAGCAGGAAATGCATTTTTAAAGTTACTGTTATTTCTCCTGCTGTATGTGGGGGTTGTCTTTTTTCGGCTGCTCCTGTTAAGGGTCACCACAGTGGATCATCTGCCTCCATCTCACCCTATCCCTTGCATCCTCTTCCCTCACACCAACCCTCTGCATGTCCTCTTTCACTATTCACTACATTCATGAACCTTCTCTGTGGTCTTTCTCTTTTCCCCCTGCCTAGTAGCGCCGTCTTCAACATCCTTTGTCCAATATATTTACTATCCCTCCTCTGCCAAACCATCTCAGCTTTGCCTCTCTGACCTTATCTCCAAACCGCTCAACCTGAGCTGTCCCTTTGATTACTCATTTCTAGTCTTGGAAACCTTCCCTTTCATTCTTGCTGCTATCCTTGTCACAAAAAACCCCTGACACTCATCTCCACCCACTCCACCCTGCCTGCACTCTCTTCTTCACCTTCTGTTGCTATGGATGGTTGACGCCTCATTTAAACTCATCCACCTTCACTATTCCACCTGCCTCCCTCTCATTTACACTATTTTGTCTTGCTTCTGTTGACTTTCATTCCTCTTCCCTCCGGTGCATACTGCCACCTCTCCAGGTTCTCTTCCATCTGCTCCTGACTCTAACTGTAGATCACAATGTATTCTGCAAACACCATCATCCATGGAGACTCCCGCCTGACTTCATCTGTCGACAAGAAGCTCGGAGTTGATCCCTGATGTAATCCCTCCTCCACCTTGAACCCATCTGACATTTCTACTGCAGGCCTCACCTCATTCATGTCCTGCACCACCTGCAAATTCTTCTCTGCCACTCCTGACTTCCTCATCCAATACCACAGTTCCTAATTGGCACCCTATCAAATCCCATAAGAACCCATGGAGACATGCGTGTAACAGACACTTTAAATGTTCTACAATCTTCCTTATACAGCTTCATGCTTGGCCTTAACTTATGAAGTCCCTAAGGAAAAACTGGTCTGGGTTCTTAGAAACTGTCTCTAGATCTACAAAGAGACAGTGCGGCTCCTTCTGACCTTCTCTATACTTTTCCATCAGCACTCTCAAAGCAAACACTGCATCTGTTGTACTTTTTCTAGACATGAAGCCATACTGCTACTCGCTGATGGTCACCTCTCGTCTTAACCTAGCTTCAAAAACTCTTTCCCATGTCTTTCTTCTGACGTCTGTCGGGTAAAGACACTTTTTTGCGGACATGTGGGGGCGCTGTTACCGGTTTTCCATTCCAGGGAAGAAGAGCTGGGTTGGTGACGTCACCGGCGTGTTTTGGAGGAGGTTGGAGGAAGATGGCGGGGTCCAAGGTGAAGCAGGACATGCCTCCTCCAGGAGGCTACGCTCCGTTTGATTATAAGAGAAATCTACCGAAACGAGGACTGTCAGGTACAAACACCACATACGCACCTAGCCAGATAACCAGATTCATTCAGTAGCTGTTAAATTATGAACGATTTATGTAGTATCTGCAGTGGCGTGAGCTAAAGGGCTAGCATCAATCAAAAAACTTCCAAGCTGGTGTTCAAGTTTTTGTGGAGGCTTTTACAGTTATGCTAACCTTTAAGAGGGAGAATCCCTTCTTACAGCGTCATTTAAACGTCTGTATAAATGTTAGATGTGGCAGAGAAACATTTTAGTGTGAATTGTTAATGACAGGGTTACAGTGACGTGCTAACTGGCTAACACTGGTGTCCCGGTTTATCGCAGGTTCAGTCTGATATAATGTACACCATCATACTGGGGTTTATGCTTTATTGACTAGAAGCTATTCCGGCTGTTCAACTATTGATGGTTAATTTGCAACGTTAAGGTATTAAAAACAGTTACTTTATAGTAAAAATGTACCTTCGGCTGCTACCTTTGGTTTGCACAGCGGATTAATCCGCAGGATGCCCTTCCTGATGTAAACCTCCATGGTGAGAGGGGCTCCTGTCCTCTCCTGGAATCGAATCAGAGACTTTTTGCTTGTAAGGCGAATGTGTAAACCACTACACTACCGGGGACACAAAAACATTTACTGTACAGTACTGTGCAAAAAATTTTGAACCATTCCTGAATTATGTATATTTTATTTCCAGGCCCCCAGATTGTCTTGTAATTTTTAAAGTAGTCTTGAGGATAATGGTCCCAAAAAGGTCCTTGGATCAGTGTGGCTTCTTCAATGTCACACACATTAACTTCAAAAGATGCCAGATTCAGAGCATGAACTGTGTGCGTTTACCTGTCCGCACACCTAGAGAAACCTCTGTTTCAAGTGTCTCTTATGTGTGGAGAAATGCGACATGAAACTCCAGTGAGGTAGATTCTGTTTTTATCAGTCTCATAATAATACCAGTATTAATTTAATGCATCAGTGGAGATCGCTTTGATTATTGCGAATCACTGACATCATTGTCCATCAACACAACCCTACTCAGGCTACTCAGTAGATGCAGTATATATGAACTTCCCTCACAGAAGCCTTTTTGGCAAGTTCCAAAGTTATGGCATTCAAAAAAAGTTTCTGAATTAGATTTGCTGCTTCTTGAAAATCAGAAGACCAAGAGTAAGTGTAAACACATTGTTCTCATCATGGAAACCCGTATTAAGCGGTGTACCCCAAGGCTTGGTTTTTGTCCTGTTCGTCATCTATATTAATGACCTTCCTGATAATATACTTACAGTAAGCCTTCTCTTTGCAGATGATACTAAGCTGTACAATATTATCTAAACTATTGAAGGCTGAGTAAACTTTAAACCAGATCTAAATGCAATTCACCTTTGGCCTTGAAAATGGCTACTGGGTTTTCATGTTGGAAAATGTTAAATTCTTCCACTAGTTGGAAACAGTGAACAAAAAGAAAGACCTTGGTGTCACAGTGGACGCTGATTTGAAGTTACAGACACATATTCATAATAAAGTGAACAAGGCAAATGCTTTTGTGGAGACTATCAGGAGAACAATCATGCATCTCAGTGATACGGTAATAAAGTTGCTGTATGTTTCCCATGTCAGACGACACCTGGCATGCAGCCGCCAGTTCTGGTGTCCACACTTTGTCAAAACATTGACCTGCTAGAGTCTTTCCAGAAAAAAAAGACATCTGGCATGGATAAATTGGATTATTCAGAATGACTGAATAACGACTAAAGCTTCCTACCTAGCATGCCTATCCTCACCTAAGAGGTGCTGTGGTTGAAATGTTGAAGATTCTAAAAATATATGACAAATACCCAACATAATTAAAGTCGGCAGCTCAACAAGAGAATGCAACCAAAAACTGTACCAGTCCCATTGTAAGAAAGTCCATCCTAAGAGACTTTTATCCACCAGTGAAAAATCAGATAGGTTAGGTTACCTAGCCTTGTAGTAAATAGTCCAGAGAAAACCATGTTTTAAGCACGACTAGATAGATGGTGTAATCAACCTATCACATACATTTACAGAGTAGATTTTGACCCCTGAGTGACTCTGTCATCAACTCATAATATGCTGCTGACTAAGGATCTGGATATAGAAGTGTAGCCGTGTTTGTCCAGAATCATCAATAGGTCGGGTTTTTTTCTTTCATTTTAAGTCCAGTCTTTGTACCTTCCATAAAAACCTGAGGAAAGTGGGCAAGTGGTAACCCTAAAAAATATCTGCAGTAAATGAACAGTATCTAAAATCCATGTCCTTAAGGATTGGAAAAATCTAGCAAAAACCTGGCACAGGAGCTGAAAGATGCATCTGACTCTTCAGTTGATCCTTCTACTCGTCACTGAAACTGCACTAAAATTGTCTCAGTGACTGTCAAGAAGCCATTCTTAAGGAAGGGAAACGGGGAGGAAAGACTGAGGTATGGGTCAGGGGTGACTTGGTGCCCCAGATGGAGGAGCTTAAGTATCTTGGGGGTCTTTATTCATGTGTTATTAATTAATGTTTGAGTAGTTTATCTAAAAATCATGTAAATCATACTGGACTCAAAGACTGCAAAAACAGTGGTTACTGCTACCATGCTGACCAGGGTTAGTCAGCTTTTAAGGACTAACTTCTTCTGATCACCTGATTATATTTGGGTTAAATATTAAACTAATTTATTATTCATGTGGCATAACAAATTCATATGGTTTTGGAGCATCAAACAGGAATCACTATTTTAATCCCAGAACGTAGGAACAAAGTACATTAGCACTGCAGTTTTACATTTTGGCTAGACTTCTGTAGAGTGAAATTATCAAACCTTCTCCCCCTATATCACAGATTGTGATATAATAAATTTTATGGTAAGCTCACTTAACTTTTATGCAGCACTTATTTGATGATGAGAAACACCTGAAATAATGCTCAACCAGGAAAAGACATCATCAGTAAGTGGCAGCAATCTGATAGGTGTATATCTCAGTGGCCTCTTCGTTTAAAAGACATAAGAGCAGTATCATATCTTCTTTAAAGGTGCTGCGGCAATTTGAACAGTATGCAGGAGGCTAAATGTCAGTTTCACCGGGCTTTGCACGTATAGTGGTGGGAATTTATTCCCAAAGTTGTGGTTGAATGCCATCAATTGTCATCAAGTGGGTAATTTTTGAGTACGTGACATGTATAGCACTGGTTCTGAAATTGTGGGGTGCAGACAACCAGGTTAAAAATATGAAGTGAAACTAAGGTGATGATGCAGTTAAGCTGATGATCTTCTTCTTCTTCTTCTTCTTCTTCTTCTTCTTCTTTCGGCTGCTCCCGTTAGGGGTCGCCACAGCGGATCATC
>VUQH01037506.1:8744-34577 GCA_015106775.1 Etroplus canarensis | reverse complement strand
CTTCCTGATGTATTCGTGGATGTTTGTTGTCTCATCCTGGACTGTGGTACTGACACTCACCAGTCCCCGGCCTCCTTCCTTCCGCTTAGCATACAGCCTCAGGGTGCTGGACTTGGGGTGAAACCCTCCATGCATGGTCAGGAGCTTCCTGGTCTTGATGTCAGTGGCTTCTATCTCCTCCTTTGGCCAGCTTATTATCCCAGCAGGGTACCTGATCACGGGCAAGGTGTAGGTGTTGATAGCCCGGATCTTGTTCTTACCATTCACCTGACTCCTCAGGACTTGCCTGACCCTCTGCAGGTACTTGGTGGTTGCAGCTTTCCTAGTGGCCTCTTCATGGTTCCCATTTGCCTGTGGGATCCCCAGGTACTTGTAGCTGTCCTCTATGTCTGCAATGTTGCCTTCTGGTAGTTCGATCCCCTCAGTTCTGGCTACCTTCCCTTCCCTCTCTTCATTATCAGAGAATATATGGCACACACACACACACACACACACACACACATATATATATGCATATGCAATGTGTAGTATATAAGCATCATGGCAAAAGAAAAAGTCCAGGTGACAAGGCGCAGAGCAGTAAAGTTTAATAGCAACAGGTAGGAGTGGTTTCTTGTGGCGTTATGTGATGCATTAAGGTGGGATGAGTCTATAACTAAGTCTATAGCTGTGCCAGTCCAGCACATCATAAATCAGAACTGCATTGATATAACAGTCACACACTTAGATATAATATATATTAAAAAAAAGAAAAAAATGAAATATATATATATATATATATATATCTGGGGCAGAAAAAGAAGATTAAATATATATCACATTAATGTGCCAAGTTCAAGTACCAGAAATACCACAAATTTAGACAATACTATATATAGTATATAAAGATAAGGCGTGTGAAAATAGTCCAGATGTCAAAGCGAGGAGCTGTAAAGTTTGATGGGAGTATTGAACAACGGCTGGATCTCACTAAGAAATCAAATAAAACTTCATGTTCATGCAGTGTCATTTGGTATTGATAACAGTGTTCACTAGCACAGGAAACCAGTGAGCTAGTTATAGCGAGTTATTTTTGTTCTCTCTTTCAGTTCAATTCAGTTTTATTTATCTGGCACCAATTCACGACAAAAGCCACCTCAAGGTGCTTTACACTGAAAGGTAAAGATCCTACAGTGTTAGAGAGAAAACCCCCAACATTTCAAAGCATTTGCTTTACTATTCAGACCTGGAAGCTACCTCTGTCTTTAATATACAGTCTGTGTTTCTGCTTTCTGATATAAACCATAATTGGATGTACTTTGATATAGCTTTGATGACCATTCTAGTCCCTTTAGATAAGAAAATGTCATGAGGGCTAGATCTAAAAATTCCTTCGGTAAGAATCTGTGAAATTACCATAACTCAACCAATTTTCTTGCTATTAGTTGCCTTGTGATCAAGGCAACTAATAGCAAGGGAAAAAAAAGACAGACTTATTGTAGGAGATATGAGGTATCTCTCCAGCAAGGTGAAAAGATGTAATGTATCTTTTTGTACTAGTTTGGGTGGCTCAGGTAAGGCAAACCTGTTCAATGTGTCTCTGCTATGCACTGAAGAGCTCTCCTAGCTGCCCAGTTAGGTCACTGTTTGCAGTTTCAGCACAACCATGCGGCTACACTGATGGTGAAAGAGTTGTGATGCCTTTAAAAGAATTCATAACATCCAACCTGTGTTGACCTTATACGGCAAATAAAAACTATCGATCCTCCTTCCCCAACTCCCACTTTAAAAGACTTATTGTAGAGCTCCATTTCATCTAATCACTTGGCAAAAGAGTCCAGTGTCTAAATAAAGAAAGAATAAATAAAAAAGTCCCTGGGCCAACGTGTTGCTCTCACCTTTGCAGATGAAATTACCCGAAAAGCTGTTACAAATCAATATAATCAATGCAATCAGCTAACTGACACAGGCAATCTCCTGCCAGTAAGTAAAATACCCCCGGCGGAGATCTTTCAATCTCTGGTGCCATAATTGCCCCCAAGGGCGACGTTAGGGTGTAGCATTTTGTACACTTAATTAAATTAGTGAGCTCTGTGGACAGGGTGGGTTGCTGAACTCACAGAGAACTGATAGGTCTGGCCTTGTGCCAGTAATTAAAGCAATACCTTTCTTGATTACGCCAATCCCCCTTAATGAACTCATTATGCATTTTAACCCAAACACTCCTATGAATTAACGAGCACACAGAAAGCTCCTGCTTAAAAAGGACGCCCTGATCACAAGCATAAGTCATAACTCATCCACTCTACAAGGTAGACGTAATGTCCATATTTCTCCCTCTTTCAGCTGCAGCCAAGACTAATTTGGACTTGAGTGACAGCAAAAGTTTTCAGTCTGTACACATAAGCCTTTAAAGGAATAGGATCCCTCATCTGGCAAGCAGCAACAGAAACTTACAGGGTGACTTTACAATGTCTCCCTTGAATCATCTGAGTTTTGGTTGCAAATTGACCACATGACTTTTGTGTGACCATTTTGCACAGATAAGATGGCATGTACACACTCACGTGGACCCCAAACATATGTGCAAAATGATTTAAAGAGACCTAAGAGCACTGCAGGGTGGGAGCAGCTCTGCACTGACCCATAATGCTTTGCTAATTAAATAATTCACTAATTGATTCATCGCCAAATCAATAAAGCCTGCAGATGGTTTATGGTGTGAGAGCTAAAGTGTGTTGCAAGTCTGGGGTTTGCTTACAGATGGAACACCCACACACAGGGTCCACACCACCAGTTCAATCTGCTGACTGAGTGATAAGCAAAAGCATGTGAAATTGGTGCTAAAATGCAGGCGAACACTGAGTTGACCTTGCACTTGTGATGTATGACATCATTCAGCCCCTCACATGGAGATGATAGTGAATATAAAAGGCGGGGGCAGAGTGTGATGGTGTGTTTGTGTGTGTGTCCCTGCTGAACCCATAAAAACAGCTTCGTCCTGAACCCAGTCTCAGGGGAGTCTGGGATTTGTGGGCGGGTCTGGAGAAGAAATCCGATGGGATATTATTAATTCAAGCATAATGATTCCTTTGGGTGTTTGTGTCTAAAAGGGCAGATGCACTGTAAATATGTGATGCGTGTACTTTATGGCTTCTCATATTTGTATGTTCGTGCCTGCAGAAGTAGGAATTGCCTTTGAAAGTAATTGGGGCAGCAGTGAAATGTGACACAACTCTGATCTGAGTGGGTGTGAGTGCTGTAAATCTAGCTAGATACAGTTTGCCATTTGTTTGCAAACATGCACATAATTGGAAAGATGCAGAGAACTGCCACTAGTACTCAGTACTGTCAAATGAAGGTTATGATTATCAGCCACTGAATACAATTTATCCAAAAAAAAAAAGTCAATGAAAAATTACAGAATTTGTCTCATTTAAGCTGAAGCTGCACAATAAAAAACTTGTTTTAAAAGCTTGAAATTAACAGTGTTACCGCATAACACAGCAGATTATTATGTCAACACACTTTCTAATGTCAGGTTGTGGAATCTACCTAGAGTCCTCAAAGTTACACATTCGCCTTACAAGCAAAAAGTCCCTGGTTCATTTCCAGGTGGGGACACAAGACACTTTCACCATGGAGGGTTGCGTTAGGAAGGGCATCTGGCGTAAAACCTCTGCCAAATTACCAATCGCTATGGCGAGCCTTTGGGGAAAATACAGGGGAGCAGCCAACAGTACATTTTTAGGTTGTGGAACCTATTTGCAGGAATTTGCTTCCAGTAAGCCACTTGAATATTACTGTAGCAATGTTGCTGCATGATAAAGCCTTACCCACATCTTGATGAGTCCGTTCGAAAGTTTTTAGTGGAGCTGTGAAAGAAAATGGTTTAACAACAAATCAGGAGAAAAATGTCGGCTCACGATCCATCCCAGTTTGCAGGTTATTGTAATGTGTGGAAGTATGGAAAGAAAGTGATGTTTTCTTATCATTTTTTGGCTGTATTACACAAACTAATGAGAATTAAATTCCACTGAGATGCCAAGGAGGTTCACAAACGCTCACATAAAGAAGAAATCAATCTTGTTCACCACCAAGCAAGTGTTTGAGTTCAGGACTATTATGACTACATGGTCAGTAGTAACTACAGTGATAAGAAGCATGAAAAAGTGTGAAAGCATCAGCAGGTCATAGCATTGACCATATTACCGGTGTTAGTATAATTGTGATAGGATGGCCTTGAGCACACCGACCAATAGGACCAATAAGATCATGATGATGATGACCATCTAACAGGATACAAGTGGTGTGCAACATGTGTGGCAAAGTGATAGTTCAAGTTATCAAAGCACTATTAACACGTAGGTTTACCATCTAAAAGAAGAGAACCATGAAAAATCTGCCAGCAAGACAGGAATAGTGAATATAGAAATAGCATTAGTAGAAAATTGTAAATTGACATGCAAGTTTCCACTCTTAAATATGGGAAGTTCATGTTTGCAAACCAGACTACTTCAGTATTGTTTCCCACCAGGACCTAATGCTATGCCTGTGCCATGGCCCTAGTTCTTGACCTGTCCTAACCTAGTTTAAGATATTATTACTGCATAAATAAACCCAATGAGAGCATTTATGCATAGATGGCAGAGGAGCAAACACAAACATTCATGTTCTGAACATTTCAATCCAGACCATTACAGGGGCTTCCGTGGCTCAGGAGATAGTGTTGCCCTCTAATTAGAAATTTGGTCTCATGTTTAAGAAGGCACACAAGTTCTCAGTAGGGTTTAGGTCAGGTGAGGAAGGGGGCCATGTCATTATTCTTTCATGTTTAAGGCCTTTACTGGATAGCCACACAGTGGAGTACTTTGATATGCATGAGATGGAGCATTGTCCTGCAGAAAAATCACAGTCTTCTTGAAAGATGCAGACTTTTTCCTGTACCACTGCATAAAGAGAGTGTCTTCTAGAAACTGGCAGTAGGTTTGGGAGCTGAGTCTGAGTCAATCTTCAGCCTGAAAAGCTCTAACAAGCTCATCTTTAGTAATTCCAGCTTATACCAGTGACTCACCTCCACCTTGCTGGTGTCTGAGTTGGAGTAGAGCTCTATGCCCATTGCTGATACAGCCACAGGCCCATCCATCTGTTCCATCAAGAGTCACTCTCATTTCATCAGCCCATAAAACCTTTGAAAAATCAGTCTTCAGACATTTCTTGGCCCATTCTTGGAATTTCAAATTATGTGTCTTGTTCAATGGTGGTTGGATTTCAGCCTTTCTTACCTTGGCCATGTCTGTGAGCACTGAACACCTTGTACTTCTGGACGCTCCAGGTGGGTTGCAGTGCTGAAATATGACATCACTGGAGGATAATGGGTTCCTGGTAGCTTCACGTTTGAGTCTTCTCAAATTTTTGGCAGCTCAATTGCATCTTTTACTCTCAACACCTTTCTTGAGACCCTTTTGGGTATTTGCAACAAAATGTTTGATGGTTATGTGGTCACGTCCTAATATCTTGGCAATTTCAGGAATGCTGCAGCCCTCTGAAAGATTTTTTATAGTTTTTGACATTTCAGAGTCTGTTATTTCTCTTTTCTGGCACATAATAACTGTGTGCACCTGATATAGGGTGTTGATCTCCTAAGGTCACACCCTCCCTCATTACACAAATGCACATCACCTCGTATGCTTAAATCCAGTAGCCATTCTAGTTTATACAATGTGTTTTATTCCATTCCATCAACTGACTGACAAAATTCATCCCTAAAACTTTGGTACTGAGTATTAACCAAAGACAATTTTTAAAACACACCTCAGCACTCTGTGGTGCTTTTGTGTATGTTTTTGTATCCCTAACTGCTGTGCTGGTGTCCTTGCCAGACAAGTCACTTCATAACATGGGACAGCACTCACATAAGAAAAACTTAGCAGGCAGCACTAGATTTACTCTAGTACTGTACTTAAACAACTTAAACGTTTTATGTTGAACTTAAGTTGTATTTTTAACTTTTCAAGTTACTTAAAAATATAACTGCACTAAGGGAGTCAGGGTTCTAGGTACACTAGACAGATGTGTAGTTCACGAACAAGGCATTGTCATGTGGTATCTTGGTGGCCGATGTAGCTTCAGAGCCAATATACATAGCCACTCTAGGTAACACATAACCCCAAATGCAGAAGTGATTTGTTTTTCATAGGGTGCAAATTTAAATACAGGAAAACCTATACATGATGCTGCTACAGACAAAACCACCACTGTATAAGAGTGAAAATGACCTCATCTTCGACAAACTATAATAGTTTTGTTTACATGCAAAAGTATTAGTCAAGTTATACAGTAATATTATGCACAGTATCCTTACTTGTCACTGCAAAGGTTCATCAGTGACAATTTCACATAATAATTTTGCACATCTCAACCCACTAAATACCAGTGATTTAAAACACTTTAATATACTAGGCTGATTAAATCATAGATATAATTGTATTTGAGCACTTTTTAAACATACTTTTCTTGACAGACTGCTTTTTAAATGGATTTCATTTTATTTCACAATAATATTTAAAACTGCATACATAGTGCTACATATTTAATGTTTATTCATCATTTACTGTGCAATGAACAAATAAAGATAATTTCAACAGAATTTGCAATAATCAGAAAAACACTCTTAACATCTGGGATCTTCACGTTGCATTTGAAATACATGAAGAATTTTGTACCAAACAAATCAAACTGTTTTTAGTTTGCCATGAAAAACCACAGAGAGGTCAGTTTAATATCCAAACTTAACAGGAGGAGATAATACAATTAAATGTACCATTCCAATACATAGCAACAATTAACTGATGAAGTTAACAATCCAGGATCATTCTTAGTTTCAATATCATGTACATTGCCCCAGCTTTAAAGTCACAAATGCATTAAATTTAAAATGCCCAAACTATAACATTGTTTACTAACCGTTTCAAAGGTACCATTAAGATCTACTACAAAAAACAACCGGACCCTTTGAGATGTTTGTGCACCCTGAGAGAACAAAAGTGAGAAACAACATTTACACATGAGCAAAAACCCAAAGTTAAACGCAATCATAGCTGGAATGGAAAATACTTGACAGTTTAAAAACACAATACAGTGAAAAGTCAAGTAAAAAATTGTAAGGTCACATAAAATGTTAACTTTGAGTAATTAACTTTTTTTTTTTGTAAAGATTTCTAAGTAATTCCAGAACCTTCAGCTGCTCCCTTGTATTTTTCCCAATAGGTCGCCACAGCAGATTAATCTGCACTGATAATTTGGCAGAGGTTTTACGCCAGATGCCCTGCCTGACGCAACCCCTTAAACTGAATAAAATTTCAATTTTTGTTGTGACACTTTCTCAGATAATTTCTGTTCTCTTTTTGTGTAAGAAATTCACACACACACATGGTTAATCACCCTGTGAATACATGGGGAAATGCAGGTGAGGAGCGCTCCGCTTCTAAGCTTTTCTACAGTTTGGGAAAAACAAGTGTGAATGAAGATGTGAAAAAAGCCAATAACTACAGCACACCTGTATAACCAACAAGATGCTACATATACAAAACTAAAGAATCAGAATAAAAACAAAACAGGGAGCTGGACCATATTCCTTCTTGCTAGGGAATGCAATCTAATATTCAGTGAAATCGGGCAGCTTTGATTCACTGGAAAGTTTGGCAAAGATTTTATGTTATCATATTTTGAATTTTAAAAACTGAAACAATTTTAAGACAAAAACCAATTTATATCTTAAAGGAACTTCCTAGAATTATGTTTATTAGCTGAAGAAAAGTCACTTGCTAGGCAGCTTTTCTTATCAGAATTTGGAAATGGGTGTACAGGATTAACCTGGCTCTGTCCAAAGGTAAAATCCACCTGCTGTCACCTCTAAAGCTCACTGATTACCGTGTTATTATAATAATTGCTGAATTTTAGAAATGTTTGTAGATGGATTTTCAAGCTTTACCCAAAGCAAGAAAATTAGCCTTTTCCTCTTTTTTATAATCCTATAACTAAACCAAGTTTTCATGCTGCTGGCTTCAGTTTCAAATTAAACCAACAGATAAGAGAGTGGTAGCCATTTCTTTATGTCACTCGGGAGAACTTTAATTTCAGGATTACAAGGTAAGGCCTTCGCTATTAGATGCAGGTAACCCCTGCCAAAACTGTCAACTTCTGGCTGAAATTACACTTACATGTAAGGCATTTCTGATTCTTCTGAGCTTTTGGAGAGCTACAAGAATGTTCTAGACTGGATCATTCAAACTAAAAGGAGATACTCTTGCCAAACTTCCCAAGATGAGTGAACACCGGTAAATTGGATGTTGCACTAAAGTCAATAAATAATTTTGAACTGGAAATTAGAGAATTTCATTTGTCTGTGCAAAGGTTACATACAATTTCCCTCCTGGGATTAATAAAATATTCTGATTTTGATGACCACACATTTGGTGCAGTGTGCAGGATCAGACCATGTTGGTCTGGGTGTTCGGGCCATGACTCTGCAGGTCCTGTACTTGGTCAAGAACCCAGTTGATGTTTGGTCTCTCTTGGGGATTTGACACCATTATGGAGCTCAGCAGCATCTGCAAGCCTTCTGAATAACTAGGTATAAAACAAACATCAAATCTGAACTTTATATCTTATTCACATTTAAACTAAACATGCAAAATTATCACTGACAGAAAGGTTTCCAGCATGGAGCTGAGTTCACATTTACATTGCTTGTTTGTAAAATTAAAAAGAGAAAAAACATTAAATAAGCTTGTAGTAGATTTGAGAAGTCAGACTCCTGTGAGCTCAACTGAATACTACCAAAGAACATTCTAGGTATTTATTTCCTTTTACTTTACAGTATGTTACAGTTGCTTTAGAACTATAACATGTTTTTGTTTTCATGAGCTTCTCAATGCAAAACAGTTGTGTGTCTTTTTCCTACTGCTATTCAGAACAGTGAAAAAAGAATGAACATCCACAAGAGACTTTCAAGTTACATTGTTACATATACAGCCTGAAGACTGACCTGCAAGAAGGAGGGATGGACACTGGATTCTGGACAGCCAGAGCAACACTGTCCCCCCTCTGAAATACTAGATCATACGGTCCCTCCAGCATCATCATGCAGTAAAGCACACAGCCAAGTGACTAGAAGGGGGGGGGTTCAAAACAAAAGATAAAGATGGCATTTGTGAATGAGATTTACTGATTTCAATCAGGAAAACAAAATGAACAACACAGACAAGCCAAAAGGAACAAGCAATACTTTACCCAGATATCAGTGCGCTCATCTATAATGCAGTGGCTCTCTACACTGAAGAGTTCAGGGGCTCTGTAGGAAATGGTACACCGCTGGGCAGCCCAATCCTGTATGGTCATGGCCTCTCGGGATCCTCTTACCTGTAATAAAGTCTATTTTATTAAATTCATCATGAGTTAAGTTGTTTAGGGGCTATAATAGTAAAAACAAAACCCCACACCAAAAAAGTACTGTAAAAATAATGTGATGATTATTCAGCTGGTCCATCCCTCTTAAAATGCTTTGTCAATAATATATTCCTTTACAGCCCTACAAGGGTCATGATCACTGATAAAAACTCAAATAAGTAAATATTTAAAGACAAAAAAAGCAAAAGAAACAACATTTTCGCATGTTTTAAAGAAACACGAGAAGCTTCCATCCAGCAAAAAAACAAATCTGAAAAATGAAAACAATAAAAATTCATTATTTGCTTAAAAATCACACATGCTTCTGTTTTTTTTACATAGTCTATTACACGTTTAAACCAAAACTATCTAAAAAGTGAAATGCTGTTTTCTGAGAGATTACAGATAATATTCAGAGAGGACACGAAGCATGAGAACTTGAACATGAGCTTCCCTAGCATTAAAAATGTTACTCTGCCATCTAGAGGTGGCACTTGGCAACTTAACAACATTTAAATAAAAGCTTAAAATTACTTCTCGGTAGACAAAATATTAGAAGCAGCACTCTATTCTTACACTGGAAGAGTCCAAACATGCAGCATACAGAGCAAATCGGTCTCAATTTAGGCTTTAGTCAAACTAACTGGGGCTTGTTTTTTTGACCAGAATAATAAAGTGACAAATCTAACAATCCCTTCATAGATCATGGGCCTTACCTCAATCCTGGCACGGTTCATTGAGCCAAGGTCCATCAGAACTGGCCTGTCATCCTCATCCAGAAGCACATTTGTGGGCTTCAAATCTCTGTCAAATCAAAGCACACAACACGTTTACATGTAGGTGTCTTTAACAACATAAAAACATGTCTTTAAAAACATAAAAACATTACACACAAAAACTGCTCCTTGGAAAAGCAGGCTGATTATATAATTATAACAAACAGTACATAACTTTGATTGGTCAAACATTTGAATTCTTTCCAGACTTTTATTCCTCCCCCGAGTTAAATTTTGACAATATCCATGCAAATATTTTCATTGTTAAATGACCAACCACTGTATCCTCAGCTAATCCTATTTATGCAACTTAGTGACTTTCATTATGATTAAACGTCTGCACATTTTTATGGTGTCAAAATATTATATATTATATAAAATATACACAATGTCGCAATGAGCTCCAGGACACACAAATAAGTTTTAAGACATTCAAGTATACTCATGTTTTTTTCTTTCTTTGTTAGTAATCTTTTTAAAGCACAATTTAAACTGGACCTTTTGAAAAGATGATCATTTCAAAAATAATGTAGGCATTTTTCATCAGTTAGGACAGCTAGGAATTTGGTGTCTCCATAGCATAGTGGCTTACACATTTACCTTAACAAATGGTCCCTGGTATAAATACAGATGGGGACATAAGCCCCTTTCATATCCAGTTTCATTAATCACATTCTCATTCACGCATTTCTGTATTGCATTCATATATACCCTCTGTGCGAATAATAATATGCAATATTAACTGCAATAATAACTGGGTAGTAACTATACAATCTTTATATATTACTATGTAAAGAACAAAATGCAATTATTACTATGTAATAACGATGCATATTCTGATTTATGACCTTAGTCACTCCTGCCTATTATACTGTATAGCTCCTCTCATTAACAACTGGACAACTGGGCAAAGTTGGGGTTTCCACATTTTTCTCCTGATATATTCTCTAATGATACTTATGCATACTGAAGGGAGTACCTGTAACACAAGTAATTTCCCTCCTGGGGATTATTAAAGTATTTTGATTGCATCCTGAAGGGCTGTTTCAAGAAGAGCATCCTTAGTGCATACCTACTAATAAATATTAGTAGGTATTCATTTTTAAATGTATGAATTATGACCCATACTTGAGTCTCAAACAGATCCAAAGTCATATAGTTTCAATCCAAATATACATAACTGTGCAATGATGTTTATTTTTTTTTTTCATATAGTGTGTGATTCACCAACCATTTAATTAAGTTTGGGATTAGGGATTACCTGTGTGCATAGCCTTTTTCATGAATGGCCTTGAGTCCAGAGCAGATACCACGAAAGATTTGCAAAATCTGTTTTTCAGGCATTGAGCTCCCCTTGTCTCGTAGCTTCTCCAGTACAGACCACAGACTGCCTTTCTGTTTGCACAAACACGCCAACAAGTCAGAACAAGAGAAATTTCCCTGTTGTTTATTCTAATAATAATAACAGCTGCAAAAACTTACTCTAATGTAAGGCAGAAGTAACCAGGCTTCAGTTTTGCCTCCATGATCAACAAAGGCGTGTGCAACCAAGCTCAAGATGTTGGGGTGATTAAACATCTGGTGCATCTCCACCTCTGTCTGAGCTTCCTGGCGGCCCTCACGGTCATGACAAAGGATCCTCTTCAGGGCATAGAAGTGCCCATCCTTCACCCCCTCAACCAGATCAACATAACTGAACCCACTGAAAAGAGGAAAACATTTATAAATGGAAAATTTGACTTAGAAGGATTATGATGGTCATATCCCATATATAGTCATTTTTGCATATAGCTTATGAAAAAAAAATCAGCAATACATTCATCCATCTCTTGCTGCCTTCTGACTTCCCTAGCTGATCTAAGGTTCTCAACCTGATTTGTTCCTATTAAAGACACTAATCTCAAAAAACAAACATGAGGAGAGCACATGGGGTCTAATAAATACAAACTAGCAGTGCACATGTTCCATGTAATGAGGGAAGCAGACACCTACTGCAGAAGTGAAACTCAAGACGCTTTTTAGACAACAATGAAGCTATTGTACACCAGGACAATATTTTGAGGATTACTTGTTTATTTTTTGTATACCTATGGGATTGAATGAAAAATAAAAACTTTTAAAGACATATTTCTTCTTTTGGCTGTGCCTTTAAAGGGTTGCCACAGCAGATCATCTGCCTCTATCTCACCCTATCCTTTGCATTCTCTTCTGTCAAACTGACCTTCTACATGTCCCCCTCCACTACATCCACGATCCTTCTCTGTGGTGGCAGCTGTCCCTCTGATGTACTTAATTCTAATCCTGGTCACTCCCAGCAAAAATCTCAGCATCTTCAACTCTGCTCTCCAGTGCCTCCTGCTGTCTTTTTGTCATCTCTAAACCATACATCATAGCAGGTCTCACTACCATCTTGTAAACCTTCCCTTTCACTCTTGCTGCTATCCTTCTGCCGCAAAGCACTCCTGACACTCATTTCCACCCACTCCACCCTGCCTGCACTCTCTTCTTCACCGCTCTTGTGCACTGTCTGTTGTTTTGGATGGCTGACCCCAAGTATTTAAACTCATCCACCTTTACCACCTCTATTCCTTGGATCCTCACCATTCCACCTGCTTCACTTTCATCTTCCCTCCAGCACATACCTCCACCCCTCTGGGTGCTCTTCCACTTGCTCCCTATGGATACCCATGCCCGACCTCACCACTGAAAACGGATTTCTGAGGTGCTAAAATCATACAACTTGAACATGTTTTCTTACCCTTCGTCTAGTTTCTGAACAAAGTAATATTTTTTGTTGTCAATGGTGATAGAGCCACGGGAGCATATGCACAGGGTCTGTCCCATCTTGACTGGCACATTGTTTAAAGGCAAGCTTTAAGGGCCTGAGAGTAAAAAGAACACAAAGTTATTTGAGTGAGACAAACTTATAAAGTCTTCCAAAGGTACTAATCATGTAAAAACATTTGTTATTGAAAGCAAACTGCACTATATTAGCCCTGTAAAGAAAGCATACCGGGTGTTATTGAGCTAACTGTTAAGACTAACATTAACACGTAGCCTAACTGAGTACAGCAACTTCCAGACTACAACACAAAATATCCCGCCTTAGGGGCAACTTTTCCTGCTGTGAAACTTCATCAAAATACGTACAACAATGGACGGCTTTACACGGCTAAGTTTCTTATTCTTACCAGTTTCTGATTTAGCTTGGTGTCATATCGCCCCGTCGCTGTTCTTCTTCTCCTGTCAGAGCAGTAGGCTCGTTCAGCCAACAGCGCCCGAAGGAGACTAGCGGCAAGTTACAGAGCATGAAAGATGGCCGATCAAGAGCAGAACAGGAGTAACAGCGACCACAGAGGTGATATTTGTGCTGTCGTAGCGTCTTAAATGTGGTTGAAAATGACCAGTATTGAGTGTTAGCTTGATTTTCTTCCCTGTACATTAAAACTATCCCAAACTAGGAGGAGGTGTTAGTGGAACTTCTCTAACACAACTTCGTGCTACGTAGCGTTAGCTAGTGACAAGTTAACAGCATTGAATCGATGTTACCTGTTTAGCTGTGACATACAGCTAATATTCTGCAGGTAACTAAGCAAAGACCTGGCTCTCTGCTATAGTAGATGTGTTGTTAACTTGCAGAGCCGGCGTTAATTTAGCTAGTGTGCAAGCAGCTAACCGAAGCTAGTTAGCGCTCGTATCTAGCTTAGATTAGTGTTAGTAATTAGGGCTGTGCGATATGACGATATAAAAACGTTTATTTCGGGTTGTTTTAAAAAATACTATTTATTAGAGATGTTTCTGCCCGCCAGTTTTATGGTCGGTTTAAGGTACTGTACTGCTTGTGTATGTAAGAGCTATTTGAAACCATTAGCCCCATTCTTTGATGAGCAGAATCAGATTTATTGGTCAAGGACAAGGATGAGGTAAGAAAATTAGCAATAAAAAAACAACAACAAAAAACAAGGATAATAACAACAGTAATAATAGAGTGATTGATTTATACTGTGCAGAATATTGGAATTGTAAGGTAAGACTGTACGCAGATACAGATACCATGTACAGTGTATTATTACAAGTGTAAAAAGGATACAGTGCAGTCAGAGGTTACTGGTAATGAACATCTAAATTAAGTGTTCATTAAAGTGATGGCCTAGGGGGAAGAAATTTTTCCTCCATCTGGTTGTTTTGGTGTATAGTGTTCATCCAGAGGGGAGAAGTTCGAACAGATTGTGACCAGGGTGTGATGGGTCTGCAGTGATGCTTCCTGCCCATTTCCTCACACTACCATTGTACAAGTTTTGGATAGAAAGCAGTTTAGCAGCAGTGGTCTTCTCTGTAGACCTGATTGTCCAATGCAGTCTGTTCTTGTCCTGTTTGGTTGCTGAACCAAACCAGACGATTATGGAAGTTGCATAGAACAGACTGGATTGTTGCTGTGTAGAACTAGACCAGCAGCTCCTGAGGCAGGTTGAACTTGAGGTGCTTCAGAAAGTAAATATTCTGCTTGACCTTCTTGATGAGTGTCTATATTGAGTGACCACTGGGAGATGGTGGTTCCCAGAAACCTGAATGCTTCCACCATGGGCACCTCGTCAGAATGGTGGTGGTGGGCTCCTCCTGAAGTCCACTGTCATCTATCTCCACATTCTTGAGCTTGTTCAGCTCCAGGTTTTGGTGGTCACACCAGAGGACCAGCTGTTCCACCTCCCGTCTGTATGCAGACTCATCATTGTCTTGGATGAGGCTGATGACTATGGTGTCATCTGCAGACGTTAGGAGCTTAACAGATGGGTGACTTGATGTGCAGTCATCAGTACAGAGGAGCAGTATAGAGCAGTGTGGGAGCAGAAACCCCTGGAGGGTGCCAGTGCTGGGTGTCTGGGTTGCAGATTTAAATTTCTCCAGCCTCATCTGCTGCCTCCTATCTGTCAGGAAATTAGTGACCCACTGATAGGTGGGGGCTGGCACAGTGAGCTGGCTCATCTTAGAATGGAAACTAAAAACTAATCTGACTGTGTGAGGGCGCCGTGTGTAACGTGGCACACTCACACAGTCAGATTAGTTTACCAAGAGTGGCTAACATAGACTGTGTTCGCAGCAGCAGTGTTTCTTCTTCTTTGCAGGCTAGGGTCCACACAGGCAGGATTTCTTCAAATTGCACTTCTTTTTCTTAAGACATCTCAGTTATTTAATGTGTAGTTAAACATCTTTACTCTGTAAGGAAGAGGAACAACTTAGAAGTGGTTTTTCCTTCATGAGTAAGATACCACTTTACTGATCTAGCCCACTTAAGATGCAGTTGGGTTGTATGTGGCCCACGATATGAAATTTGGCATTCCTGTTCTTAATAAAAGGAGAAAAATAATCAAATATGAATGAGTGCCATTCATTTCAATAGATAATTTATATTGTAAAAAGAAATAGTCCTTTGGTCATTATGTCAACTATTGGTTTGTTGAATTTATAGAAAATGTGCTATATCGTGAAATATATATTTATCATGATATGAAATTTTGGTCATATCGCCCAGCCCTACTAGTAATGGTGTTACCTGCTCTCAAACACTACTTACAGTACTCCAAACATTAAACTCTGATGTTGTTGCTAGTTACTGCACACACAGTTCCCATGCAGACCTAAGAAACAGCCAGCTAACTTGTAGAGTGGTACCTATATAACCCTTGGTTAATTAGTGGCTAGCCATACAGGTAAAGATGATAGATTTTATCATTCCCAGATTCCAGAAAACAGTTGTTCACCTTGGTGAGTTGTCTTGCCTCAAGCAGGGCCGCAGGAGGAGGGAGGCAGAGTGAAAACCAAGCCTGTGTCTTGTAGCACTGTGGGGGGAGAAGGAACTGCAGTCAAGCGCACATCCCAGCATCTCGCCCATGAAGATGAAGATGAGTCCTCAGGAGACCCACCAGCACCTCCTAAAGTCTCCAAAATAGGCTTTAGCATGAGCAGCCAGATGGCGAAGAAATCAAACCCAATATCAATTAAACTGGGAGCCACAGTGAGTACATTTTGTAAATATTAGACTATCGTACAGTCTTAGATTTATCAAAAGCATAACAATCAGAGAATGTGATTGTAAGTGATCGCAAACATCCAAAAAGATTGCAGGACAAAGTTGCTAAAAGTTATGAAGACATACTCTTTGAATGTGGCCCCAGTGGGTTTTGAAACAATCAAGAGGTAGTGTAGAACTAATGTCCCCATGGAGCGATTCGCTTTGGAGGTCCAACACAATATATGTATGCAAACATAAACATAGTCATATGAAAAGAGTGTTCACAGGCGTCTGTGCTGTACTGTGATGAATTAAGTACAACTGTTATGCTTCTTTAGAAATTAAGAGGGTGAGTAGCTTTTAGGTATTAATAAATTGTGCTCAATTAAATGATCATCAGCCAGTGTGACCACCTCTGTTAACGCAGAAATTTTGGCACTTTGTTGGTCTAGAGCAATCAGACGTGTGTAACATATTTCTACTATATTCTCAGGAGTGGACATCACAGCAAATTCATCCCAAGGTCAGACCGTGCAAAAAATGCAAGAGCTACATCTCAGACTCTAAAGGCTTCAGTTAGCATGTTAAATGTTAAAATTCATGAGAGTGAATTAGAAAAAGTTTGGCTTCTTTGGATAAAATCTCTAAAATGAACATGGCAGCATGGTTTAAATTTGCAAAATTACTTCTGAACAAACCACAAGACTTCTGGAACAGTGTCGTTTGAGCAGACAAGATCAAATGAGATGTTCGGCCATAATACATAGCACCACATTTGGCGAAACCCAAACACAGCATATCAGCAGAAACGCAACTCATATCAACTGTCTGGCGTGGGGGCGAAAATCTGATGACTGGGCTTATTTTGCAGCCACAGGACCTGGGCGCCCTGCAGTTACTGAGTCGACTTGGAACCATGTATACCAAATTATTCTAAAGTCAAATGTGAGGTCATCTGTCCGACAGCTAAAGCTTCGCTCAAATTTAGTCATGCAACAGGACAATGATCCCAAAGACAGCAGTAAATCTGAAACAGAATGGCTGAAAACGAAAAGATTCAATGTGCTGCAGTGGCCCAAAGTCCAGACCTCAGCCTCATTGAAATGCTGTGGTGGGACCTTAAGTGAGCTGTGCATAAACAAATTCTTGCAAACCTTGGAAGAGTTGTTGTAAAGAAGAGTGGGCCAAAATCCCTCTACAGCAATGTAAGAGAATAATAAAGTCACACAGAAAATTACTTCAACTTTTGCTGTGAAAGGTGGTTCTACAAGCTATTGAACCATGGGGCGAGTTTAGTTTTTCATAGAATGGCATAGAGCTTTGTAAAAACTTTCTTTTTTGCCTGGCTGTACAGATGATGCAGTGTACAGGGTATCAGAATACCCTACACTGTCTTCGTGAATCATGACAGGAGAGAGTTCAAAATTAATTTAAAAAACAATAGCAGGTGAAAGAAATGACCGTCTATGTCTATTAGTGCTAATTTTGGGAAAACCAAACCTTCATCCTAAACAGGAGGATCTGAAACACAACATGTTAGCGATGGTGAGGCTCTGAAATGATAGTTTGTGCTTTTGAAAGGAACCTTCACTTCCTACAGATGCTGAAGGTTGTTAAATGTGGCACCAGTAATTGTACAACATTCCTTGAACATTTTTCTCCAGTTTGCTCCTGTTTTTAAGACTAAGATTAGCAAACCAACAAATTAGAGAAGTTGAAAGCACTGACTCACAAAAGAAGAATAAAACTTAAAAAAACTCCTGAGTCCTAATACAATTATTCATGAATAGATTAATTTGTCAGTTCACCTTATCTAAGATGTGCATCTTGCCTTTTATGCTTCCACACCAGTAGAAATGCAGTAGCTCTTGACAACCTTGAGGAAATTTAATCACAATTGGCACTTAATGTTCACTTGGACCTATGGATGAAATGACTAGATTTGGATGTTCACTTGTGACCTCCTAAAACTCATAACCCTAACCCACCCTAGTACTGCTGGATCTCAATATATTGATGTCCCAGATAAGTTTTGTGTACTGCCGATCGACTATATATTGATCCCTTCCGGTGTTTTCATTCACTGCCAGTCATCTAGCTGGTCATATAGCTGGAAGGACTAGGGTTAAACTCAGGAGCAGAAGGAGAGATTGTGGTTGGTAATGGAGAGGTATGATGCTTGCTGCTAGGTTGTGGTATTTTATTTTTGTAATTCTTGTGTCTTCAATCTATTTTAGAAACCTAAAGAGACTGTACCATCACTTCCTCAAAAAAAGCCTGGGCTGGCGTCTGTTTTTAACGAAGATGACGATGTAAGTGCACACACATGCTGTAATGTCACAGTTGTACATCCACAACAACAATAGATGTGCAGAGGATGACATTAACTTTCTCTTACCATGTAGAGTGAACCTGAGGAGATGCCTCCAGAAGCAAAGATGAGGATGAAGAACATTGGCAGGTACAGATTGTACTTTATAATTGCTCTCTTGCTTCTGTTTCCAGTTTTAAAATTTGTAATTTTCAACTTTGTGTTCAGTTATACAGCTGATTGTTTTTGACATTTCATTTGAGTTGAAGTATATAATCATTTACCCCTTTTAGGGAAACGCCAACATCTGCAGGACCTAATTCCTTCAACAAAGGCAAACAGGGATTCTCTGATCATCAAAAACTTTGGGAGAGGAAGCTAAAGGCCCAGGTAGACCAGTTATAAATGACTACTGTAAATTTTGTCACTACTGGCTGATTTTTATAGGTTAATCATATTAGATATTGGAGAAGGCTCAAATGTTAAGGTTTTCCAGCTCCTGAAACTGTGTGGGTATGTGGTGATTAATACTTTAAGCCTGCTATGTTTGTGACTGAATTTGCATTAAGGTGAGGTATCAACAGTCATGCCTCTGTAAATCAGATGTAAACTGGTGATGGAAAGAGGGGAGAAACAAATTAGTCAGTAAACAGGTCAAACCCTGTACGTTTTGCTACATTGTTTTCAAGCAAAGGAGAAAATCTATCATCTGACAGCCCTCCCTTCCCTTTTGAGAATGATTTTTTTCCTATCTGGAACTTGATAGCGCGAATGTGTTGCTTGTTTAATTTTTGTGTAAAAATGTATATAGAAGTGCCAGCAATGTTTTATTTTTAAATCCTCAAATCCCAGTGAGTCTTGAATCTTATGCTGACTTGAGTGTGAAGTACACTAGACATGCAATGAAGAGTTTTGCTTTTTATATAGTTTCAATTTAGGACCCTTTGTGTTCACCAGCTGTGCCACCTCAGAAACCCTTTTGTTGTTTTTCATTTGATTTTTTTTCATGTTTTGTTTGTTTGATCTTCTTGCCAGTGTTTGTTGTTAAGCTTACTTTTTTCACTTGATTTGGCATACATGCAGTAGAAATATGACTGTATCCATTTTTCTGTCCAAAATTTGATGTCTCTGTAGTTAACCTCTGTGTAAAACCCAGAATCAAACAGACACGATGTGGATACAAAGGTGCTGGTAACATTCGGCACACTTCAGATTGCACCTCACTGGTTTATATGGTGCTGTAATCTTGTGGGAGATCCCCCTTGGTCAAAACATGAACTTTGTTGGTTACCCAACTGTCATGCTAACTCCCCTAATAAATTCAATCAATGATGACTGCTATACTCTGTTTTCATTACACAAGACTTTCTTAAATATATATTTCATGTCAAATATGGACACATTGGTTTTAACATGATCCATGATGAACTATACCATACTTATATGGCAAGCAGCCATGTAAGTGCTAATATAATACATTTTTATTGGGTTGTACAAATTATTTTATATATTTAATTTTTAATGTGTTTACATTGTGATAGACAGTTGATTGTGCACATTTTTAACGTGTTTAGTTTGGGTATAGCTAGAAATTACCCTACACCACTACTGGACCCGTAGTGTAGCATAGAGGGTGATTCATGTTTTTTTCCCCAAAGTATTAAAATGATAGATTGTTATTCCATCATGGAAATTTCCAGAACGCATTTGTTCATTTGGGTGTTGCACTTGCCTGCAAGTAGTTTAATGAGAAAAGTACCAAGATTCTCTGCATTATCTAATAAACATTTATTATTTACGTAGAAACATGAAATATATAGTCTTTGCCAATAATAAAATACAGTCATTAATGCTACAAGACTAAAACTTGTATGACTTTTGTACGACTCTTTTACGAGGCATGGCCTTCCCTAAAGATCTCCAGAAGTTGCTGGGATTTTTGCCTGAGGTCCAATCTAGACCAGGTAGTACCCTTAAGGCCCTCCTGACGAGCATGGACAGCGGGGGGTCAGGCTGCATGAGGGCTGCTGAGGCTTTGTTGGTCCATAATAACAAGAGTTTGATGGCAGACTTTTGCAGCAAAGCCTGCAAAAACAGCAAATCATTAATTAATTATTAAAAATCACTGTAAAATTAAAAATCACATTTTAAGAAAAGCAGCCATTAAATTCTATATTTGTGTATATTTACCAAAAAAGGAAGTTTGTTAATAAAACTATTGGAAATCTTTTCTTTGTACTTTTGTCATTTAAACAAGGGTTTATGTGAGTTAACATCCCCTATCACAGATTTTTTTTGTGCATATTGTAAAATTTCCCAACCTTTCAGGAAATGGGTTTGTGGATATTTATCATCAAAGAAATGTTTGCAATATAACTAAGAAAGTGTAGTCAACAGCAGTATTTTATAGCCACATTTTTGCCCACTACATACACAGTTTGGTTTTGGTTTAAGCCACTACAGCAACAAAATCAAACCAGCAGCATATTTTGCTAAACATGAGTGAGAAATGGTGACTAGAGAAGAAGATGAATCTTAGAAATGAGAGAAAGTGGCTGACATTTTTAAGAACTACATCAAATCATCTGCTCTTGATAATGTGTGCAAGGAAGTTAAGAATGAGAACCTTTCTTCAAAGAAAGCTTTGAAGAATATTAAACAGGCATTCCAATTTTGCCAAATGCAGTAATGCCGGTTATTAACTATTTTTGTGTCTGATTGCAGGAAACATTTGACACCTGTGTATTAGAAGTGCTAGTTTCAACATGACACTGAACAGCCTTCTTTGTGGAATTTCAGTTTGCCTTATCAGATATGTACCAATCATTACTTTGGGTTGTTAGAGCAGCAAGTGAACTTAACCAGTTTTTACAAAAATGTATTTTAACTCACTAATCCATCCATTGTAAGCCTTATCTTTGTCCTCAGTTAAACATATTTATTAATGGGGTGTACTGTAAAATTGGACACATCCACCCAGGTTTTCCTTCATACTAAAACAGGAAATTATATGCTCTTTGAAATTAAGATTCTCTTACATTTAACTTTGCTGAGCCCTACAGAACCCTGTTTCATCTGGTCTAAATCTGTTCCCCATTTACTATAACACACTTTGGCATTTTTTGTCTTGAACTATTACAAAATCATACCATGTTAAAAACAATAATAATAATAATGAACCACATTCTACCTGAACTCCTGATTCCAGTTCAAACACAGCATTACTATTGGCAAGGTAGTCATCTGACAGGACACAGATCAGCATTCGGCTTCTCTTTATTGCAAGGACCACATCATTTGTGTATGCTGCAAAGCCAATAAAAAAGAAACATATTAGCGACCTTTGTGGGAAACGCATATGCTCCCACTGACGCATACAGCTGATCCTTTGACCTCCTCCTGGAAGCACATCCCTCTCCAGCAGAAAGAGGCGATATCCCCACTGGTCCTCCAACACTTGGGGTAGGAGTACCTCTAGAGGCCTCTGGGTGGCGTTACCTTCCTCGTTGTTAAGTGGGTCTGTAATAGATTAGCATCTTATCAATAAAAGAAACTGTGACTTTACTTTTTTGTCTACATACTAATTTGAAAATGGAATCCATGTGCAGGCCTACCTTCCTCATCACTGTAAGGTGATCTGGATGAAATGTTTATACCTCCAGCTACCTCTGCCGAGGAAGGGCTCCACACATACGACAGAAACACATCATACTCTTTCTCATCTGGTGAGTGAGTCAGGTTGTGAGAGACCATTTAAAAACCAAAGTATAAAAGGTTTAAGCCCAAGTCTCGAATGTAAGCTTCTTTCTTTGTGCAGATAAAACACTATCAGGACTTTACAATTACTGTGTAAAGTGCAGTGTCATATAGCTGCATACATATTTCAACCTGTACCTACATTAAGACTACTTTAAGCTATGGTCATATTGTTTCAATTCATTTGTTAATGTAATGTCTATCCTGAAGTAAGCTCACATTCTATAAAGAGAAGAAGCAGTTGTTTGTGTGTGTGTGTGTGTGTGTGTATCTGCACTGACCTTCATCATGTTTTCCATTTTGAAAGTAGGATCTGTAGATTAGCTGTATCTCCAACCATTTTACATGTAAGATGATGCCCAGCCCAGCTACCAGCAGGAAAGATGCAACTGGATACCCAACTAGTGATGGCCAGTATACTGAAAGAGATGCAAAATGCATTCTTAGATTGTATTATCTCTTCGAAGCTGCAATCATTGACTTGGAAAGCCAAAGGGGTAGAAGCAAGAACAAGTTGAAGAAAGCTGCCTGTAAATGAATATGAGTTAAATAGTTGGGTTCCTTTTAAATGAAAGTCTAGAAGTTTAAATGAAAGTCAGCAAAGACAAGACATAATGTATATAAATGAGAGTGAAGCAGGTGTAATGATATAGATGCAAGGAGTAGAGGTAGTGAAGGTGGATGAGTTTAAATACTTGGGGTCAACCATTCAAAGCAATGGCCAGTGCACAAGAGAGGTGAAGAAGAGAGTGCACGCAGAATGGAGTGGGTGGAGACAAGTGTGAGGGGTGCTTTGTGACAGAAGAATAGCAGGAAGAGTGAAAGGGAAGGTTCACAAGACAGTAGTGAGACCTGCTATGATGTATAGTTCTGAGTCAGTGGCACTAATGAAAACAGCTGGACAGCCAGAGATACTGGAGGTGGCAGATTTGAAGATTCTAGGATTTTCCCTTGGAGTGACCAGGATGGACAGAATTAGAAATGAGAACATTAGAGGGACAACTCAGGTTGAGCAGTTTGGAGATCAAGTCAGAGAGGTGAGGTTGAGATGGTCTGGACATGTGCAGAGGAGGGATTGTGGATATATTGAACAAAAGATGATAAAGATGGAGCTGCCAGGCAGGAAGAAAAAAGGAAGACCACAGAGAAGGATCATGGGTGTAGTGGAGGAGGACATGCAGAGGCATGGCAGGCTGGCATGACAGAAGCAGATGTAAGGGATAGGGTGAGATGGAGGCAGATGATCTGCTGTGGTGACCCTTAAAGGAAGCAGCCAGTAGAAGTAGCTCAGACAATGATGAATGTGCAGTATTGTAACATTATTATTACAAATATAATTTTAATAAACCATGAAGACATGAAGGTAACAATAGGAAAAATTTGTACCTTTAAGCTTCCTTTTGAGCTTGACTGTGGCAGTGTCATTTCCAAGAGTATTACTGGCGATGCAGGTATACGTGTATTTCAAGTGCTGTGGCATCACCTCTTTTATTACAGCTACCTGTATAACCTCACACACTCCATAACTCACTTCTTTTGTGGAATTCTGTCTTCTGAGTTACAGAAAGAATATTAAGTACCTTATACACTAAACAAACTTAACATGAATCATCATGCTTACAACCTTGGATTTTATAAACTCCTAACCAGCAAACACTGGTCAAAAAAGCACACAGAGCAAGGGACTGTGGTGACTTACCTACTGTCTAGTAGAGTCATGTTGCCATCAATATTCATGTACCACTCCATCTTTGGTGAAAAATTTTCTTCAAAACGAAAATGTGCCTTACATGACAGAGTGTGAGGCTGACCTGTATGAGTAAAAAACAGTGATTACAACAAGGCCCTTGAGACTCATACAAATACAAAAGTGTGTAAAAACTCTATGTCCTGGATAGCCATTTGGAAATGCATGAAATTCATCACTTAGATGAGAACACGATATTAGGTTTCAGAGGCAGTTCAGATATTTAAGTATAAACTGCAGCAATGCTTTGTGTAGTAAAAATAAACTAAAATGAGCCATCTTTAGAATGACTTTAGATAAAGTTCAGAATCATTGCCAGAGCCAAATCAAGTCTGAATCAATACAATTTTAAGTACAACCCCAATTCCAATGAGGTTGGGATGCTGTGTAAACTATAAATAAAAACACAATGCAGTAATTTTCAAATCTCACAAACTAATATTTTATTCATAAAAGAACATAGAAAACATCAGATGTTTAAAGTGAGACATTTTACTGTTTCATGAAATATAAGAGGTCATCTAGCATTTAAAAAAATTGGGACAGGGGCAACAAAAACCTGGAAAAATAAGTGGTACTAAAAAGAAACAGCTGGGGGAACATGCTTCAACTAATTAAGTTAAATGGCAATAGTAATATGACCGGTGATGTTATTGGGTATAAAAAGAGCACCTTAGAGAGTCTCAGAAGTAAAGATGGGCTGAGGTTCAGTAATCTGCCAGAAACTGTGGCTACAGATTGTGGTGCAATTTCAGAATAATGTTCCTCAATGTAAAATTATAAAGACTATTCCATCATCAACAGTGAACAATATCGTCAAAAGATTCCAAGAATCAAGAAACATCTCTGTGCAAGGGAACACGGCCTTTAAACCAGTATTAGATGCTGGTGATCTTCAGGCAGCACTGCATTACAAACAGCCTTGATTCTGTCATGGAAATGATTGCATGAGCTCAGGAACACTTCCAGAAATCAATGTCTGTGAACACAGTTTGGTATACCATCCACAAATACAGACTGAAGCTCTACCATGCAAAGAAGAAGCCATATGTGAGCATGATCCAGAAACCTTGCCGTCTTCTCTGGGTTAAAGCTCATTTAAAATGGAACGAGGCAAAGTGGTCAGAGGAAAATAAATTTGAAATTCTTTTTGTAAATCATGGACACCGTGTCCTCTGGACTAAAGAGAAGAGGGACCATCTGGCTTGTTAACAGTTACTTACTTATCCACTTCATCCCCAGTGGGACATATGGCTGCAATGAACTCCCTCCACTTGTTGCAGTCTTGGGCTTGAGCACCTGCTTCACCCCATGAAAGCCCCATCTCTTCCAGCTCCGTCATCACTGTCCTTCGCCAGGTGGTCTTTGGTCTATCCCTCTTTCTCTTGCCAGCTGGTGTCCATCTCAGAGCAGCTTTTGTGATTCTTTCCCTAGACATTCTCAGAACATGACCAAGCCATCTCAGTCTCCTCATCTTTATTTCTAGGGACAAGTTCTTACAGCCCGTCTTCTTGTTTAGATCCTCATTTGTGATCTTGTTTGGCCAAAAGATGTTACAGACCCTTTGAAGGCAGCTGTTATGGAAAGCCTTGATTTTGTTCATGTCCTTCTGTACCACTCTCTAACACTCAGAGACATACAGTAGCACTGACTTCACATTGCTGTTATATAGCTTGATCTTTGTTTTGATGCTGAATTGTTTGGACTTCCAGATGTTACGAAGTCTACTAAAAACACTTCTAGCTTTGTTTAGTCTGGCAGAGATGTCTTTCTGGGCACCATTGTCACTGCTTATCAGGCTACT
>VUQH01037505.1:11083-29609 GCA_015106775.1 Etroplus canarensis | reverse complement strand
CAGGGATCTCACCACTGGTATTTCATGCATCCCCCTTTTTTTCCATATGAGACTAACGTCAATCAGCGTGGAGCTTTAAAACACTCTGACAGGAAAAATATAAGAATGATGCTACATGATGTCAGCTTGACAGCTCACTAACCGGTAAGCTAGCTAGCTACAGTTATATTAAAGCATGTTTTCATAGGTCTGTATGCAGTTGTGGAAAAATTAAACACACCCCACGATTCAACAGCTTCTGGAACACCTTCAGCAGCAATAACTTGGAAGTAATTGTTTCTGTATGACTTTATCACATCACTGTGGAGGAATTTTGGCCCACACTGCTTTACAATGTTGCTTCAGTTCATTGAGATCTGTGGCATTTGTTTATGAACAGCTCTCTTAAGATCCCGCCGTAGCATTTCAATTAGGCTGAGGTGTGGACTTTGACCGGGCCATCGCAGCACTTTGATTCTTTTCTTTTCGGCCATTCTGTTGTAGATTTTTTTTGAGTGTCATTCTCCTGTTGTAGAACCCAATTTGGCCAAGCTTTAGCTGTTGGACAGCTCGCCTCACATGTGAGTTTACAATACTTTGGTATACACTCAAAGGCTGCAAGGTGGCCGGGTCCTGCGGCTGCAAAACAAGCCCAAATCATCATCCAGCCACTGCCGTGTTTGACACCCGGTATGAGGTGTTTGTGCTATTATGCCGTGTTTAGTTTTTGCAAAATGTGGGACCATGCTTTATGGCCAAACATGTCCACTTTGATCTTGTCCGTCTGAAGGACATTATTCCCAAAGTCTTGTGATCTGCTCAGACGCAACTTTGCAAACCTAAGCAGAGTCTTTCTCCTGGCAACCTTTCCTAACAAGCCCTACTTGTTTAGCCGTCTTCTAATTGTACTGTCATGAACTTTAATATTTAATATGCAAACTGAAGCCCATGGAGTCCGAGGTGCAGCTCTGGGATTTTTGCAAATTTTCTGAACACTGCACAGTCTGATCTTGGGCTGAATGTGCTGGTAAGTCCATTCCTGGAAAGACAGTTGCATTGTATGTTGTGTGCCCCAGTAGAGCAAACTGCCAAAACAGCTCCTTTTATAGTGGTGATGACACTTGCTGAGGATCAATTAATAAAGAGCATTTTGATTAGCGGTACCTGCCTGCTAATTACTCTTTTTATGCCTGTGGAAGCAGTAAGGGTGTACACAGTGCAGCACGGACTCTAGTGAAAGCCTTCTTTTTCATGTTTTAACTGTATACGCTTGTGCTAGATTTGATAAATCTGAATGACGCACCATTCTAATTGGTTTTACATTATTGGCTGTGTCTGACACTTGCATGACCAGTTTAACAGACAGAGAAAAACTGAGGCAAAGAACCTTGAAAAGACTGTTACTGCACAGAAACTCCTATCAAAAAGAATCTTTCACCCAGCATTCCCTCAGAGTGCACCTAAATAAATATCTATACAGTGAAAAGTGATCTGATCATTAGTTGTGATCCTCATGCTTTGCAACACTTAGGGGTTTTTTGATAAAATCAAAGCTAAAGTTCTCACAAAAAAGATAACATTTTATGGTTACAGCTTAATTTTTCTGAAGTTTTATAAACTACTCCCTTTTGGGGGTGCAGAGACCTGCTGGCACCATTCATGCTTTTGATCAGTGCAGTAAATTCCTACATCAGAAGTTTCTGGAACACATGTAGGCTACAGCAGCAAAGCAATAAAAAAAAAACAAGCCTTAAACAAAGAACTTAGCCAAATGAAATACTTCGATGCTGTGCAATCTGTTTAAGAGTCATAAGCTGCCTAATAGCCAAATAACGAATCTCAGACGTGCAGCAAGACAATCAGCCATGACAAAAACAGATCATCCCTCTGCCTGATCCAGGCTCACTCACATATTAGAAGTATTATGATTGACTCACACTGCTGCTTTTGTAAATGTTTGCAAAGTTTATCAGCTAATAGTAACAGAACTGAAGTATCCATATTTACATGGCCATGCTAATAAATGATGGACTGCATGCTCAGTGGCAGAGAAGACGGTGCCTAAAAACGTCTTTAATAGCGTAATTTTCACAAAGACCCAAACAGGGAAAAAAGACAAATGAAATAAAAAGAAAGATGGAAACACTGAGTTGAAAAAGAGGAAAAAATATGCAAGCTCGTCAGCCGCATTGCACGAGGGGGGGGGTAGGAGTAGCATTTATGAGAATAAACGAGATTTCCTGAACTGGGAGCATTCCAAGGGCGCCGGTGGTCTCGGCTTGCCAAGAGGCAAGACGACACATGCTGGAGATGTCTGCCAGGTAGCAGAGCACAAAGAGCCCTCATTTCCTCCCTACCCCTCCCTTGCTCCCTCCTTTCCACCCCCTGCACACCTCCCTCTCCCATCCTCATGTCTTTTTCACTTTTGCTCAATGCCAGTTGCAGAAAGAAGAATTTAAAACACACACACACACTCATACGCATATATCACTCGGACACAAGCAAGAATATTATGGAAAAAAAAGCAGCTTCTCAGTGCATATTTCTATCTTAAGTCTATATGAATAGATATTAATAACAAGTTTTAAGGTTGGTTTTTTTTCAGCAAATAATTTTATTTGTAGAGAATTCTCCTTAAGTCTCTAAATTCCGGTCATACAGGATTTTTCTGTGTCTGAATGGACTGCGGGCTTTTTGCGATGATATTCTCGGATGCACACACGCGTAAGCTGACACTAATACAGCCCTTGAAGTCTGATACTTGCCCAGGGATCCTTCTCCCCCAGTGTCCAAACACAAAAACACACACATTGAGCTTCCCAGAGCTCATCCATCCCTCGGTGGTATCCCATTACTTGCTTGCAAAGTCACACTCACACACTTTTATTTTGCCACTTTAGCTTTACTACGCCACGAGTTAAAACTCTGCGTTCTCATTTACTGAATTTTACAAGCATAACCAGGAAAGGAAATACTTTGGGTATGCTCCAACAGGGATGGTGATATAATAGGTTCTAAGGAAGGAGGATAATATTGCATTTTGAAGTATAGATATCAACAGCTCTGCTCAGCTTCAGTAGGACACCCTGAACTGTGGCAGCAGGGCTCTATTCAGAACTGTGCAGTCAGGAAAAAAACAGCGAATAAGCTATAATCCTTTAAGACAGCACCAATAGAGATTCCATCATGCTTGGCTCGTCACGAGAGGACAGCAAAGCTTGGGAGATGATAACGTCAGGCCAACACAAAATAAAATATGGCCTGTTTTGACTGCTTGGCTTATAGCTGCTCTTTTAGCTAAGGGTAGTTTCCTGTTGAGTGGAGGCATGGCTCAGGTGGAGGTTTCTGCCAAAGAAAAGGCAAAACAAAAGGTATTCACAGAGGGAAACTCTGAGGATCCTCCGATGCCCCGTTGTGAGGCCACATAACAAAGACTGAAATGTTTTGAGTGTTCAAGAGAGGCTTTCAATACTTAGGTGAAGAAAGCTTTAATGTACAGTCTTTATGGAATAAGGAATTAAGAGGCATTCATAAGAGCCAACGCACACAAGCAAAAGCACAGCGTGGTTCAGACATGCACATTTTTAAGGGGTTTCTTTAGGTTACTTTACCTCAGTCAGATAAGCCTACCACTAAAACTTGAAATGATCAAATGATTAGCTGACTGACAGAAAAATAATGATGGATATCAGATGCCTCTGATAAGGTCAAGAATGAACGATCAGGCAAAATGTAAACAGTTGCTGTTTCTAAATTCTCAGAAAGGGTGATTTGTGGGTTTCTCTACATTTAACATCTGTACAGTCTGGGAACCCGTAGGCTAGTCTGCTGACTTAAAGGTGATTTTGCTGTAGGTATGCCATGTCCACAAATCTTTCTGAAACCCTACTCCATAAACTGACATGCACCTCCCTAGAAATGTAACCGCAAGTTGCGACGATGCAGTTCTTCCTCTGCATTTCAGCTGCTACTTCTTTTGCCACCATTTATTAAATCTACGGGAAGAGAAAAAATCAAATCGAACTGAAAAACTCCACCAGCAACTCACGTTTTGATGGCAATATTGCAGAGCAACCCAAGCACTGGCATCTATGCAGTCATGTGAAAAAATCAGTACACCCCATGATTCAATAGCTTTGGAATTTCTACAACAACCACCTTCAGTAGGGCTTTGTCAGTCCCGGTCACACTGCTGTGGAGCAATCTTGACCCACTCATCTTTACAATGTTGCTTCAGTTCGTTAAAGTTTACAGGTTTTCATTTATGCACGGGTCTCTTAAGGTTCCACCACAACATTTCAGTAGGGTTGAGGTCTAGACTCTGACTGGGCCATTGCAACACTGACTTTTTTCTTTTCAGCCATTCTGTTGTAGACTGCATGCTCCGAATTCGACCAAGCTTTAGCTGTTGGACAGAAGGCCTTAAATGTGACTCTAGAATACTTCGGTATACAGAGGAGTTCATGATCCACTCAATAATTACAAGGTGCCCAGGTTCCGCAGCTGCAAAACAAGCCCAAATCATCACCCAGCCACCACCATGCTTCACAACTGCTGTGAGGTATTTGTGCTATTATGCTGTGTTTAGTTTTTGCAAAATGTGGATGATGCATTATGGCCACATATCTCCACTTTTATCTTGTCTGTTCAAAGGACATGCTCCCAGTGTCTTGTGATTTGTTCAGATGCAACTTTGCAAACCTAAGCCATGCTTCCCTATTTTTTTTCAAAGAGAAGAGTCTTTCCCCCGGTAACCTCTCTAAACAAGCCGTACTGTATTTTCAAGAACTTAAACACTTATTGTGCTAACTGAGGCCTGTAGAGTCTGAGCTGAAGTGGCCTAATAACTCTTCCAAGATTGACTGGCAGTAACAATTGCTTCTCTTAGATCTTTGTGGATGTCTTTCCTCCTTGGTATTGTGTTAACACACACCTGAATGCTCCAGACCAGCAAACTGCCAAAACCTCTGCTTTTATAGAGTTCATCAGTTAATTCAGTGCATTTGAATACCAGCACCTGGATACTTCTTACTCTCTTAATCTCTATGGAATCAGTAAGGCTGTACTTAGTTTTACACAGAACTGCATAGAGTCCCTTGTAACATTCTTTTTCACATGACTAAGTGCTGGCAACTGTCTTAGCCATTTGCGTAGGCCATGTCATAGGCTTTATATGAATTCAACCCAGAAGTATCCATTAAAGTTTAGCTTCTGAGAATAATGACCCATATTTTGGGGTTTCCTTTATATCTAACATATATTTGTTATAAATGCAGGTAAAGTTAAGTTCCCATCACACATTAGCTAAATATTTTAAGATTGTATATTGGCAAATGCAGTTCCTCTCTAGACTATGTGACTATATTAAGCTAAGGGAAAAAAAATCAATCCATAAACACATGTGACACTTGACATAAAAAAATATTCAAAAAGAATGAAAAATCAACTGAAAAATATATGACTTTCAATCCCGATACGCAAAAAATATAATTTCAAATGAGATAAGTTGTTCTATGCTGGGAGATACTACCCTTCTGGGTCACTGGAGAGGTTATAATAAAAGCATAAATCATTTGCCACTGATTAAGATCTGGCACAATGGCATGCAAGCACAGATGAATGGAAAGCCACAACAGACAAACAGAAGCACTGATGCGAGCTCTGAATGCAGGAGAGAGAGGGGGAAAGAGAGGAGGGAAAAATCAAAGCTGCACTTAACTAATGCCTGAATATTTAACAAGTGGGCCACTAATTACAGTCTGGTGGAATTCATCTGTGATTACAATTAGCAACATCCAGACTGGCTGGGAAAACACTGGCAGATGTTCAGGCTGCTCAAACTGGCCTGATGTCAAGTGTTTACTTTGTATGACTCCTGCTTAAGCCCAGTAGGCCACAGCAAGGCTTAATGAATGGACTTTGATCAATGTGCTCCATATACTTGTTAGAAAGTGTAAGCGGGCCCAGATGCACTGTCACTGGCATAATTAAAAAAACGCACTGAATTAGCTTTTTTATACATCTGTTTATGAGATATCAATGCCAAACTTTGCAAAGGATGCTGATCTGCAAAAAGACAAACGAGTTCTGAACGCTGGCTTGAAAACAGTCACGATACGCAATTATAAGGTCAGCGTAAAAATGGCAATACCACAAGAGCACGGAGGTTCATGCAACACCTTATAAGCCTGCATCCTCATGCTTCAGCGATGGTATGACACGTACACTTCCTTTAAACATACATCAGCAATTCAGCCAGTTTTTATGTGGTAAAAGAACTGATTTTGTGTCATATGTTTCTGCTGTTGCCAGCCATGGTGGGATGGTGGGAATGTAATTCATAAGCCTAAAGGTTTCTTGCACCATGAAGTCCGGTTTAAACATTTTCCTTTTCTTTAGTTTATAAAATGTAAGATTGACATGCACTGAAAATAATTAAGAACACTGTTCCATGTCAGATTTGGCACCATCTCCTGTTCAGAAGCCACACTACAGCACATGTGGAAGGAGGAGTTTGCAAACACGAGACGGCTGAAAACCTTATACACAGGGTCCGTGGGTCGTGACTAAAAGACGCAGTTCAGACTCTGGAAAATGACAACAACAAGAAGACTTGATGACAAATGAATGCCACGGAATGCTGTGCACCGTGCTCTTTTACTCATATTATGACTCTACAGATCCTTTTTGAGACAGAAATGATCTTTAGCTTCCATTATACAGCAAAGGTCGCCTGGTCCTGCTGGTATTTGCAGTTTTTATTTACAGCTTTGCAATTAATTTTGAAATGTCAGGATATGTGCAGTTATAACAAATCTATATTTAGAATTTTCTGTCAAAGGTGGGCAGTACCAGCCCTTGCTGTCTAGCTGATGAGTAACTGTAAAAGAGAGGAAGGAAACTGATGTTGGGGGAAATTTGTAGGTTGGTTGGAAACTTTGCACTGACACTTTAAAATTTAAATACTTAAAGTAGTCTAATTTTACTAAAAGCTGAAAACTATATCATGCCACTGACTAAAAATGTTAATCCTAGGTGAACCGGTTAGGTTAACTAGACCTTTAGACAATTTGGTGGTTAAAATTGGGTTAGTTATGCTGTTTGTAGAAATAAAGAACATCTATTTTTAATCATGCATCAACACTCTTAAAATGGTAGACTAATCTGTAAATTTACCTACTAGTCAACTGGCATTTTGTCAGACATGCAAGAAATCTCTTCATAACCTAAATGGGCATTTTTTAAATTATTATTTCTGAGATTTTACAGATTAAATAAGTTTGACAGTAGTCAGACACCCTTGCTGGAACATACTTTGTATAGAGTTGTGTAAAAAAAGACTGTTTTCATAGGACTTAATGCGGTCCTGTGAAAAACACCCCATGATTCAGTAACTTGTAGAACCACCTTTAGTAGCAATAATGTGAAATAATCATTTTCTGCATTACTTCAGTCTCTCACATGGTTGTGAAGGAATTTTGGCCCACTCTTTTTTTTTTTTTACAAAAGTTGCCTCAGTTCATTGAGGATTGCAAGACATTGTTTAACTACAGCTCTTTTAACGTCCCGCCACAACATTTCAATCAGGTTGAGGTCTGGACTTTGACTGGGCCATTACAGCACCTTAATTCTTTTCTTTTTTAGCTATTCTGCCGCAGATTTGCTGCAGTGCTTGGGATTGTTCTCCTGCTGCGTAACCCAATTAGCTGTCGGACATATGGCCGCACATTTGACTCTAAAATACTTCGGTTGCCTCAATTACTTTGAAGTGCGCTGGTACTGTGGCTGCAAGCAAAAAAAATCATCATCTCTCTTCCACCATGCTTGACAGCTGGCATGAGATTTTTGTGCTGATATGCAGCATTTGGTTTTCACCAAACATAACATCATACATTTTGGCAAATATCTCCACTTTGGTCTCGCCTGTCCAAAAAAACACTGTTCCAGAAGTCTTGTGGTTTGTTCAAATGCAACTTTGCAAAGCTACAATGTTCCTTTCAGAGAGAAGAAGCTTGCTTCTGGCAACCCTTCCTCTTCCCCTTCTTCCTTTTCTTCTTTCAGCTGCTCCCGTTAGGGGTCGCCACAGCAAATCATCTGCTTCCATCTCACCATATCCTTTGCATCCTCTTCCCTCACACCAACCCAATTTCTCTGAGTATTTCACAGTCTGAAAATGGGTTGAATTAACTGGGACGTTCACTCCTGGGAACATGGTGGCATTGTGTTAACACACACCTGAATCCTCCACACAGCAAACAGCCAAAACTTCTGCTTTTATAGAGGTGGTTAGGGTGGCTGAGAACCAGTTAATTAAGTGCATTTGAATAGCAGCACCTGGCTGCTGCTTACCTTCTTAATTCCTAAAGAAAAAACAAGGGTCTAAATAGTTTTTCTCAGGACTGAAATCTCTCTTTTTCACATGACCGTGCACTGCACATATCATCACTATCATCCCATATTACTGTCAAACATCAAATATTAGGCATAAAATGATCCATTCAGACCCGTGAAATGCACTGAATGTGATCTCCCCTACAGCATGGAATAGCAAGGCAGACATGCTGCCCTTTCAGTTCTAATTCTATTGCCTCTGTTTTGTTTTGGCCCCTTGATCAGATAAGAGCCCAGTTGGTAACGTCTGGTCACAAACAAAGACCCATCTGCTAGCAATCTTCTCCACTGTAAGTAGTCCTGCCTCCTGATAGCATGGATAAAGCCCAGCACACATTAGGCCAAACAAATGGGCTTTTCAGTGAAACAACAAACCATTGCTATCTTTCTGTGTGCAAAGTCGACCATGGGTTCACAGCAGCGACAAACTGTAAAAGGAAAAACTATGAAACTATCATTTCAGACCAACTGGAACGGGCAAAAGTGAGTGTCTCGTTTGAGTTTGTGTATACAAGCGACACGATAGACAGCTGCTCGACCAACAGAGGGACAGGGGTTCTTCCTACTTGAACAGGACGGATAAATAGTCCTGCGGTGCTAATCAATCAGCACAGCTCGGTCACAGTGGGTCAGAGGTGGGCCTGGGTGATTGGCGCAATACAAAGGGAAGGGGAAGTGTGAGAGTTTTTTTTAAGGTGGAAGGGGGCAGCGGGGGGTGTGTGATGACATTTTGTCATGCAGAGGAATGGGCTAACCTGCTTCCACTGGCATAAGAGCAGATCATTTCAGTTTGTCCACAGCTGGGACAAAATAATAAAGCACAATCTGTTCATGTTGTGCGCTTGTGGGAAAAGTATGCATCTGTTATCTTCTGCTATTTGTCTGAATGTGATACAGTGGCAGTTGTATATAGTCACATTTATCACTGATGTAATACAAAAGGCAAGAGAACATTGTGAAATTGTATGCTTACATAAAAGGACATGTTACACAAGTTACGCCTGAGAATTATATGAACTATAGTGTTTTTGGTAAAGCCCAGTACTTTGTAAAAAGCCCCTCTCACAATGGAGAGCTGCGTCAGGAAGGGCATCCAGCGTAAAACCTCGGTCAAATTACCAATGCAGAGTAATCCGCTGTGGCGACCCCTTAAGTGGAGAATACAAGGGAGCAGCTGAAGGGTACATGAATAAAAATATTCAATTTAAAACAATGCAAATTCATCTAAGTATATGAACAAAAATCAGCAATCAATAAACAGCACTCATGTTTGATCATTTGTTTTTGTTTAACGCTGAAGTACAAATACAGTAGGAAAGCTTGATTTGAAATATCACAGTGGATTACACATTCGCCTTACAAGTGAAAGGTCCCTGGTTAGATTCCAGGTGGGGACACAAGCCTCTCTCACTATGGAAGGCTGCATCAGACAGGGCATCCAATGCAAAGCCTGCGCCAAATTACCAATGCGGAATTATTCGCTGTGGCGACCCCTTTGGGAAGAACACATGGGATTTTTTTTACCAATTAGGGTCAGACGATAACACAGGTGGGCCAGGAAAATTAGTTCATCACAGATATAACTATCTGTGGACATGCAGCCCACTGAGCAACAAGAAATACAGTACAGTCTCACTCTCTACGCATCTCTGTCACAATTAAGACCAAACAAAGATTTTCTGTAGGCTGGACTACTGTAATGTGCTGTATTCTGGAGTTAGCGAATCATCTCTTGCTCATTTACAATTAGTCCAAGATGCAGCCACCAGATACTGACTGGGACAAAAAAGAAAGATCACATTAACCCGCAGCCTTGCACTGGCTCCCTGTGCATTTCAGAATCCAGTATAAAGTAGCCTTGTTTGTGTTTAAAGCCTTAAATGGTCTCGCATCTTCATATGCGGTACATATGGAGGTCCCTGAAGCTCATTAAGGTCTGCATCCCAATCTCTCCTGACCGTACCACAGTCGAAGCTTACACAATAAGTGAGTTGTGATGCGTAAAACCTTGAAGCAGATGAGGTACAGCAGCAGAAAACCACACTGTGTACCTCTACTTTTAGCTGAGGAAAACAGAACTGAGGCTATAATTCACACAGGCTCACCAAAATTGGACAACAGAAGAACAGAAAACTATTGCCCGGTCTGATGAGTCTTGATTTCTGCTGCGGCATTCGGATGGTGAGGTTGGAATTTGGCATAAACAACATGAAAGCACGGCACCATCCTTCCTTGTATCAACAGTTCAAGCTAGTGATGGTGGTGTTATGTATGGGATATTTTCTTGCACACTTTAGGGCCCTTAGTAATAACTGTGCATCATTTAAATGCCACAAACTACCTGAGAGTTCTCAGGTAGTCTGCATATCCACATAATGTATATGCAGCCAACTAATGTGCATGCCATGAAGATTTAAGGCAGTTCTGAAGGCAAAAGGGGATCTAATAAAGTGCCTCCTAAACAAAAAAATACCAAAGCTGTGTTACAGGTCGTTCACTTGAACTTATATCCATAAAGCTGATTAAATAAAAAATGTTTTCGGACATAGGTGCCACAAGGGAAACACTAAAACAACTTAATAAAAAAACTGAAACCTAAAAAGTTGTGTAGGAGCTGTTGAGAGATGGACAACAGGCCTGCTCCTTTCGAGCCAAATGCCACTTTCTCCACTTTTTCTCTCTCTCCGTCCCACCCACTCTGTCCATCAAACAGCTGAGGCCCCCAGGAGCCTCCTCTGCACCGCTAACAGCCCACAATAACTTCATTGACACCCAGGCGTCCCATTAATCTTCATTTGTCCCATCATATCCTGCCATTGGCGTGGAAATGTCTGACCATCTCCGGTGTGAACTGACACACTGTGTAGGTGGTTGCGTTTGGAAGGCAGGGGGCTAAAATCATAGGGGGTGAATGTGGGGTGCCTATCTGCCCATTTGGCAGCTTCTATTTGCAATGTAGGTCACAGGATCCTCATTCAAATGACTTGAACCCTACAAAAAAAAACACACATTACACATGCAAGCACACACACTCAGTAGGGGATATGGGCAGGAGGAGGTAATCTGATTTCTCAGCTGCACAGGAGCCCACTTCCTGGTGGGGGGAGAGCTTGGGGAAGGACGCCTAGGGTTTCCCATCTGTTCACCCAGGGGCCTGACCCCCTGCCTACTGTTAATAAAGTTTATTTCCCTTTGCTTTTTACGGTCATGTAAAAAAGAAAGTTTGCACGGGTCTACATAAAGTGATGTGAAAAACTAAGCACACCCTTCTTTTTTGGGGGGAATTAAGTGAGTAAGTAGCAGCCAGGTGCTGTTAACCAAGTGCACTTTATGAAGTGACCATCAGCCAATGGAACTACTTCTTTAAAAGCAGAAATTTTTAGCAGTTTGCTGGGCTGGAGCATTCAGGTATGTGGTTAACATGTTGTGAAACAATCTTCTCAGGAGCGGACAACCCAGCAAATTCATCCCAGGGTCAGACCGTGATATACTCAGGGAAACTGCAAAGGAGGAGGGCTCATGATTTAGGCTTGTATGGCAGCCACAGGACCTGGGCACCTTATAGTCATTGGTATACACAGAAGTTCAGAAAGTATTCTAAAATCAAATTCTGACAGCTAAAGCCTGGCGAAAATTTGTTCATGCAGCACAACAATGATTCCAATACCAGCAACAAATCTAAAATGGTTAGAAAAGAAAATTCATCAATGGCCCAGTAAAAGCCCAGACCTCAACCTTAATGTAATGCCATGGCAGCATCTTAAGAGAGCTGGGCAAAAACAAATGCCTCAATGAACTGAAGCAGCACTGTAAAGAAGAGCGGGCTAACATTTCTCCACAGTAATGTGAGAGACTGATAAAGTCCTACAGAAACTAATTACTTCAAGTTATTGCTGCTAAAGGTTGTTCTACAAGCTACTGAATCGTGGGGTGTACTTAGTTTTTCACCGGCCTGCATAAAATCCTGTGATACATGACCGTGTGTAGCTTTCTCTCTTTCAGATACATACACGCACACTTAAGTCGTTTCTTTGTGGCCGAACCACGAACGGAGTTGTAAATATTGACCAACACTACGTTCCCACTACAGGCAATCTGAATTTTCTTTGCTGAGATAAGATTTTTTTGCGTGGTCATTCACATTGTAATTTAAATGCGACTGCTATCAGACTCCAAGTGTGAACAGTCTGCGGCCCTCAAGTGACGTGCATGCACAGCAGAAAGCGTGACGTCACATGCAGCATGCCGTGTTTACGGAAGTAAATATGGATGCTACACATGTCAGCGTGTAAGTAAAATTTCACTTTCTTTCCAGTGACTAGCTCCATCAATGCTGTCTGTCATGCTTGTTTTGTGCATTGTTGACACATCGGTGACGTAAAAGTTGGCTGACCGTTTAGACTGAGGACGTGTTCAATAATACTGGATGCGTCTCTGATTTAGGACCGTATATGGCAATGGTCTGACTCCAATTCGGAAAAATCGGATGTGTGCTGTTCAGACTGTCATAGACAAATCAGATACGGGTCACATTTAGGCAAAAAAACCGGATTGGGGCGACTCTGCCTGCAGTTGGAACATAGTTATACCAACACCACAGAAATGGATCAATTCTCCGCAATTGGGTTAAAAACGCTGTTGGGTTAGAATGCGTGAGGACTGGGTTACCCACATTTTTTCACGTGAAGTGAACTGTTAAGCAGTTCATAACAACAAAGATGCATTGTTGACCTGATGTGGGGTGAGGGAAGAACAACAACAACTTTGACAAATTCCAGGAATTGCCCTTTAAGTAACTTTCTTCCTGTTTACTTAAGTCAGCAATAATTTGATACATTTATGTGTTGGTATAATGAATATTTCAATGGTGTCTATGCTGGTTTAAGATAATACATCAAAGTACTTTTAAACCAAATATAGGAGGAGACCTAAAGACCAAAAACAGCAGAAGAAAAACAGAGACAAACGTCTGCCTGAACAGGAGCTAAAGAGGGCCACATCATTCTCCTTTCCTGTGTCCTTTTTGACAAGGCACAGACCCAGTCTTTGATCAGCAGTCAGGAAATTTCATTAAGACATAGATGGGTGGATAAGAGACCAAACAAAGGTTTTGTGGATGAGAAGAGTGAAAGGAGGAGATAAAAGGGTAAGAAAAAGAAAATGGATAAAGGCTGAGGAATAAAAGACTGATAGCAGGAGCTCCTTTATTTCAAATTGTCAAGGAGAGGAAGTAGAATGGAAGACAATGTTTACCCTTTACTGAAGTTTTGAATGAAGTTGGTTTGAGGTAAAATGTTTGCAGTTGTTCAGTGGTTTAACTTGAGCCTAATTAATGTGGTTAGAAACTGAAACTGAAATAAATGGCCCCAGATGTGAAATATTCATCAAATAAATGACACACTGAAGAACAGTTTTACAAGCTGCTTGCTCCCGATACTAAAGGCCTTGATGCATTAGCATTAAAAGGACCAGTGCATTATATTTGAGGTGCCCCACTTACAGAAATTTAGTCTAAAATACATATTTATGTTTTTATAGCATAAAATCACTCTAGGAAAATAACTGTTGTGTTTTTGTTCACTTACAAAAAAGATTTATGTATATAATGTTAGCGGGTCCCATTCCACAGGAGTTAACATGTTGTGCTGCCATGTTTCTACAGTAGCTCAGAACAGACAAAAAGACTAGACTACTAGCCTTTGCGTTAAACATGTCTGGTAGCTAGCGTTTACTATAAAATGCTATCACAGAAGGGCTACATTGATTTTCAGCAATAATTTATTACTTTTGCAGTATAAAAGTTGAACTTCTAAATTCTAAATCTTACTTCAGTTATATTTCTAATTTCTAAATGTATCTGCATACATGAACCCCTAGACTGGAAATACTTGGGGAAGACCATTTATGATCCCCGATGGCCACCGTGGATTCTCAGACTATAAAAGGAGAAGCATGAGGACAGGTATTCCATTGTTGAAATTTGCACTCTCACCAACAGATGGCACTAAATCTGTCACCCACTGGTCCTTTAAATTGATTTAAAAAATGGTAATAAACTGATAAACTGAAATAAAATGTGTGAGCCATACACTACAGTCAGAATGTTTAGCATGCACATAATATAAGTGTGTGCGACAGTTTTCCTCAGGGTGTCAAACTGTCTCAGATAACATGCGTGAAGGGCCGCACGATATAGAACTGACCTCAAACATGTTAAACTCTTTGAATTTTGGTAGATATAAAGCCTTCAGAGGAAACTCATTTCTGCTGCTTGTATCTTGCGTGTCTTGACAGATATAAATGTTATGTAAAAGTGCTGTACCCATCTGCTTATTTCTACTGCCAAGTTGGGATATTTTAACATGGAAGTCTGTGGAGAGTCACTCGCTTTTGGAGCCAGCTTCAAGTGGACATTCAAGGAGCTGCAGGTTTTGGCAATTTTACATGGAATTTATTTTTTTTAGCCCCAATATGGGTGCAATTTATTTCCTCTGATATTTTTTTTTCTATTTGATGACTTTATCAAATTACAGCCTACTTTGGTTTGATTTAGAAAGATGAAAAAAATTGTTGTCATTTAATCCAACAAACTAAACTCAAAGAGCAGCAACATCAAGGTAGATTAAGTTACATCAAATTATTTATAATGACGGCGACTGAAACCACATAAAGTACAAAAGTCTTCTAGCGCTGACTCGTCCAACAAGACCAACACAACACAGTAACAGCATCCAAAGAGCAAGTCATGGAAAACAGATCAGAGCAAGCGGCCTTTAACCTTATCAATCATGTACAACAAAGTAAAGGAGGGAAAGGAGTAGACAAGGGAGACACACTAAACATCTCCTCAACCTTATCAATCATGGACCAAAGAGGAGGAAAATAAAGATGAAGACAGAGAGTCGGCATCTGTTTACCTTATCGATCATGTCAGGCCGGTTGGTGGCGGCCAGCACAGTGACGTCTCTGAGCTGCTCGATGCCGTCCATCTCTGTCAGTAGCTGAGCCAGCACCCGGTCCCCTACGCCACTGGAACCAGAGGAGCTGAAGAGGTGGAAAAGAACATAAGATAGACGAGTGAAAGGAGATAGAAAGAGAGAGAGATGCATAGCTGGATGAGAAAACAGAAAGGATTGATATAATCTAGAATCTGGCAAAAAAAAAAAAATGAATTATAGAATTACTGAGTGTAAAGTAATGTAACAGGACTAAAAGATGGATGGAAGGGAAGAAGAGCATCATGACTCATGAAGGTATGAAGGTTCAGAATAATGAAAGGAAACATATGGAATAATGAAAATAAAAGATAGAACATCAATGATGTAGCAGCTAATCCGGCTCATGATCTGCTCAACTCACAGGTTACTGTAATACGCAAAGTACAGAAAGAGAGTGATGAGCTTTCTTGTCACTGGTTGCCTGTACTGCACAAACTAATGAGATGAAAATCCACTGAGAAGTCAAGGAGGCTCAAAAAGTGCCAGTGGCTAGTTCATGACTGGTTCTACCCTAGCTTAAGACATAAATAAGTCTAATAACAGCATTTATGCATAGATGGCTGAGGGGCATACACGAACACTCATTTTACGAACACTGCAATCCAGGCCAAAACTCTTAGGAATAGCGATTCTTGTGAACATGGAAAATTACTGTTAAAACGACAAATGTGACACTAAACCTTACCTTGAGCACAGCTTGGGTTAAAAGCCATTAGGTGATCATTGTGCACAAGTTTCCCCAAAATCTGACCAATACTCTAGGAGGAGTAGCAATTCTTGTGAAAATGGAAACGTGCCCATAAAACAACAAACATGACCTTGACCTTGCGCTCAGTTTGGGTGAAGACCCATTAGGTGATCATTGTATGCACGTTTCGCCGAAATACTCTAGGAGGATTCTTGTGAATTCTGGATGGACGGACGTCTTGCCGCGGCATGAGCTCACCGGTCCAGCCGGATGAGCTAATAATAATGGAGTTGCATGTGTGATGGATGAATGGAAGGATAAATGATGTAGACATGCAAAAGAATTCAACCTCTTGCTCTCAGGAGTGCAATACAGCATATGCCTATGACCTTTATTATCATCCATCACAATACTTACAGTACTACATAATCAGGAAAATTTGCCAGTTCTTGAATACTTGAGGGGAACATTTGACAGTCTGTTAGCAGGCACTTTCATTAGCACAATACTTCTTTCAAAAAAAACTGGCAGCAAAAGTGAGCTCTCTTGCCAATGACGTATTAAACTGAACTCAAAACAAGGCAGCAGGAAAAGGGCAATCCCTCTAAAATAAAGCAGCCCTTTTTCACAAATATGCCCCTTTGTTTGGACTTGTAAATATACTGCCTCACCTGAACTCAACGTGACGTGGAAGACAAAAGCCGGTGCATGCAAATATTTCATGTAATTCAAAGGTAAGTCAAATTATTGAGACGCTCTACTCAAAGTGAGCCAAGAAAGGGTAAAAGAATAAAAGACAGACTGCTCCCATTGGGCTAAATGGAGCAATATTTAAAGATTTATCAGCCTTTAAATTTGAAAGGATCCAATAAAGGAGGAGGCTAAGATGTGGCTACAAACATTTTTTTCCTACATTTGTGGCAGCGAAGGACCATGCCACCAATCGCAACAGTTGGGCTCCTTGATCAGAATCAGAATACGAATACTTATTAATCCCAGGGGGAACACCGCTTACATTACAGACACTCCGTTAAATATATATAAATATAAATATTAAAGATAGAAAATACAGATAACAATACATAAACCATGATGTGTTTTGATGAGTTTTTGGTCAACAGTGGAGCCCTATGGCACAGAGGAACTGTATTCGAGAACATCGCCAGCCTTATCCTTTAAAAAAAAACCTCCATCATTGCATTAGTCACTGCATAACAAGGTGGTTATTTTCCATAGCAAAGTACAGACAGCCATCCCTCCAAGCTCAAACACACACAGTCTCTGTTGACAGGGCCAGCGGAAGTGCCAGACGTCATTAGCACAGACAAGGCTGCAGAGGTACACAAAAGAGCTAAGTCACTGAGATATGAAGGGAGAGAAAGAGAGAAAGAGAGAGAAAGTTTGGGTGATGTGGGGGCGGGATACCAAGGAAGACGAATTAGCATGGTAGCTTGAACAGAAAAGGAGAAAAGTAGAAAGGAAGCAATTAAAAAAATAAGGATGTTAGAATAAAAGTGAACGAATGAGATAAAAAAGGCAAAAGAGAGAAAGAAGAATATTACAGACTGTTGAAGGAAAAGCAAAGGCAGCACTGAAAGGCACAATAATTCAAAAGAAAGAGAAAATAAAACATAAAACATTCTTCTTTTATGTTCATTGTTTTCTTTCAACTTCAACATTCTTTATTCCCCCCTTCAATTATTCTCTCATCTACTCTTATCTACCAGTCTCTGTTTCCAATATTTTGCCTCTCTTCCTGTCTTCCTTTTGTCTTCTTCATTTCATTTCACCAGTTTAGACTTGTGGCAGGTAGGCTGAAAGATTTACAGGTGCTTCTCATCTCCTGCCTCGAGAAGAAACACACACACACACACACACACACACACACACACACACACACACTCCTGCAAAGACGTCTGGTTGTGTCAACAGTTTAAAATTCTTGCCGGCATGCATGAGGCACTTCATTGATTAAACATGGCAGGAAGTGAAGACCAATAAATATCCTTTCCAGATCAGCACTAAGTGCATTTTTAAAACAGTGAGTGGCCTCAAGGCACACATCCAGACCCACGTCCATCGTAGCGAGCAGAGAGTTGGTACTCTCAATCAAAAACTTGAACATCAGGATAAAAGCAGAGAAAGCTGGGCAGTCCTACTGGGGAATAAATAAATAAATGAATACATGTTCCAATAGTTTACCCTGTATTCTGATGGCTGGATAAGGCCCAAGACTGCATTGCAAGTCACCATACAAAAAGTCTAAAGCACAGCTGTACACCGAGCGTGAAGCTTAAATCAGACAGTCAGTGACTGAAGTACAGAGCTTGACAAAACAATTGTGTTAACTCTTTAGGAATTACAGACATTTTCATACACAGTCCCCCATTTTCAGAGGCTCCAAAGTAATGGGACAACTGACCGACAAGCAGTTTCATGGCCAGCAGAGGCCTGTTCCATTATTATTCCA
>VUQH01037505.1:0-11063 GCA_015106775.1 Etroplus canarensis | reverse complement strand
AAAAAAAAATATATCAGAGAGAGAGAGAGAGAGAGAGAGAGAGAGAGAGAGAGAGAGAGCAAAAAAATTCAGGAGTGGCCAAAACAACAATCTGGAGCATTCTTAAAAAGAAGGAATGCACCGGTCAGTTCAGTGACACCAAAAGGAAGACCACAGAAGACAACTGAAGTGGGCGATCACAGAATTCTTCACTTGGTTAAGAAAAACCTTTCACAACATCTAGTCAAGTCAGGAGCACAAAAGAAGGTAGGTGTATTACTGTCAAAGTCTACAACCACAAGATGCCTTCATGAAGGTAAATACAGAACGTTAGAACAAGGTGCAAACCACTGGTTACATTAAAGAACAGGAAGGGAAGGCCAGATTAGACTTTGCCAGAAAGACAAGAAATACTTTTATTTTTCCCTTGTGAGGAAATTACAAATCTCAAATCCACACACCCTTATTGTTGTTACTCCCACACATGCAGTGAAAAGGTGGGTATTGAGTGAAGGCTGCCCATCACAGGCGCCAAAGAGAGCAAATGTTCGGTGGCTTGCTCAAGGGCCCCTCGGCAGTGCTCAGGACGGTGTAAGCTGCCAACTCTCTGGCCTCCAGTCTCCTCCATACACATGGGTCCAGAACGGGGTCTTGGGTTTCCAGTTAAGCCCCCCCCGACGGACTGAGCCACTGCCCCCCCCCCCCGCATCTAAAATAGCCTGTTCAGTTCTGGAAAAAAATTCTTTGGACACATGAAACTAATATGAACTTGTGGCAGAATGATGGGAAGAGAAAAGTATGAAGGAGGAAAAGAACAGCTCATGAGCCAAAGCACACCACACGTCAAACATGGTGGAGCCAATCTTATGGCATGGGTTTGAATGGCTCCCAGTGGAACCGGGTCACCAGTGTTTGCTGATGAAGTGACTGCAGATATAAGTAGCGGGATGAATTCTGAACTGTACAGGGCTATACTCTCTGCTCAGGTTCAGCCGAAACTTGCAAAACTGATCGGACGAGGCTTCACAGTGCAAACGGATAATCACCCCAAGCATACTGCAAAAGCAACCCAAGTGTTCTCAAGGCAAAGAAAAGGGAAATTCTTCAATCACCAAGCCAATCACCTGATCTCACCCCAGTGAGGGCAGAGAGACCCACAAACAAGCAGCAACTCAAGGTGGGACAACTGAGAGCATCTCAGGGAAGAAAACACAGCATCTGGTGACGTCCACTGTCATCGACTACAAAGGATTTTCATCCAAGTATTCAAGACAATCCTTATATTTAAATGTCAGTTTGTCCCATTACTTCTGAGCCTCTGAAAACTGGGGACACTGTACCAAATTGGCTGTAATTCCAAAACAGTTACTGCAATTCTTTTGTCAAACCCTTTGAATTAAAGCTTATGGTCTAATTCAAAAACATTTTGATTGATTTAAAATCCACCGTGGTGGTGTACAGAGGCAAAATTAAAACTTAAGGACCCCACTAAGCTGTTAAACATCTCATGAGCAGAAGCACTGTAACAAAAGCATAGTTAATAAAATACGTTTTTGCATTAGATGCACTACAGCATGTGATGCTTTGAGCGAGGGCCCACGCACAACAGTTACAAGGACAGCCCGTCAGTCTTTCTCTGCTCCTTCCTACAACTTAGATTCATCGGCTGGTTTAGCAGGAAGCATGCTGCATATTTGGCCTTCCCCATCTGCCGTGGAAGGGCACAATGAAGTGTTTGTGCGCCTCCGGCCTGTGTCCTCTGTCCATCCCCCCCCCCCAACCCTCGTCCTCTTTCCTTTAAGCCACAGATGTTCCCAGTGCCATCCCACTAAAGCTCCTCTGGACAAGACTGGGTTCTGTGTTTGCCGGGAGTGAAAAGCCACAGAACTCTGAGAAGACACCATGAGAACTGAGTAGCTGGCTTTGATAGTGCAGTCATGCAGACTTTCTGGGATGTTTGCTCTATTCATCATGTGAATTAAATGCGAGAGTTGTGGCGACAGAAAGTAAAGCCGGTAAATTAAAGTCGACCGCAGTGATGATTGTGCATCTTCACGGGTTCACAGGCGAACGTAGAGCTAAACGTAGTGAACACGGAGCAGTGGCAGTAGTGACAAATGAGCAATGACCCCCGGCACTTTGAGAGGACGGAAATGTAAAATTATTATGTAGGAAGGAAGTGTCTTTGAGATGATTTTGCAGCGTCTTGGCATCTTTCTTTTTGTTACATGATGGCGTTATGTACAGAACATACTGTACCTTCCTCTTTCACTGGCGAGAGCGTCAATCTCATCAAAGAAGACGATGGAGGGAGCGACGGCCCTCGCCTTCCGAAACACCTGCAAGCAGCGTCAGCGATAATAGGAGAGAGGAAAACAGGACAAATCTTGTGAATCATTCCCAACCAGAAGTGCACACAAACATACAGAGGAAATACAGTGCTCATTAATGGCATGAATTATATCCTTTCATTACGTAAACGGCCAAAAATATCCAGGGCATGGATGGCGGGGATAAAGTGACCAGGAAAGAATTTTGGTTTCGTAACATTCTGTTAACATGAATTTAAAAACAAACAAAAAAAAAAATCATTTTAACAATCAGATTAAATGCGCATACCTCTCTCACAGCTCTTTCAGATTCCCCAACATATTTACTGAGCAATTCTGGGCCCTGAAAGAAAAGATTCAATGGCAGTTAAGTTGGCCTAAAACCTGTTTACAACTGAAACTCTTTGGGCACTGAATTATAGTCGCTAAAACTCAAGCGCCCAAGGGCTGAGTTTCTGATTTCAAGCGTCCACTGCCTTCATCGTAGAACTTTTATGACGAATTCCTTCTTTTCCCCCCTGAAGCTTCATCTGGTGGCAGTCCCATTAGTGTGGCTGTTTAAACTCAGACCACAAAAACAGCTGTTTCCCTGTCCCATCTTTAGCAGATTGCAAAGAGCACAGTGAAACACAAACAATGATAATACAGTTTGAGAATGTCATGGGACACAGCAGCGTGTGTGTGTGTATGTGTAAATCCACAGTACAGTTTCACTGTTTACTGTACATTGTGTACTGCTTTATATAACACCTGTGGTTCACTTGGCAAATAAACATTATCCCCTGAGTATTGTTAGCTATTGCTGCCTCCTCAGTCACTGTACAGTACAATAGCGCTACTAGTACCTACCACAAACACCACTATAACTGGAGTTACAATTGCAGAGAACATTATCACGCTACATGGACAAATGTATTGGGTCACCTACACATTGCACCTACAGGAGTTTTTAATGACATCCCATTTTAAATCCATATGCATTAATATGGAGTGTGTATGTAGGGATTTTTGCCCATTCACTTGTGAGGTCACACACTGATTTTGGACCAGAGGGCCTGACTGGTCATTCAGAGGCTCTTACCATTTTAGGATGCAGGTCATTCTGAGCATTTGCTTCATTCATGCCCTGTCTAATGGGTGCAGCTTTTGTGCTCGATTTAGGCTCTAGGGCAAGGATTTTGTCTTCTACATCTTCCACTCCTACTTCCCACATAAAATATAATATTGAGTAAGCTGTAATATCACAAATGAAACTATGTTTTGCAAGTATACTCATGTTTCATTCACACCCTTTTAGATTAACTGAGAAGCACCTGAATAGACAGTGTTCAGTAGGCTATACACTTTATGGACAAAATTACTGTACCACCTACACAATCCAAAAGCATGAATAAGGAGACTATTTCCCCTTTGCAGCTAAAATAGCCCCTGCTCTTCTGGAAATGTTTTCTACAAGATTTTGGAATGTGTCTGTGGGAATTTTTGCCCATTCATCAAGAAAGTCATTTGTGAGATCAGACACTGATGTTGGATGGAAGGGCCTGGCTCACAGTCTCCGTTCTAGTTCATCCCAAAGGTGTCTAGTGGGGTTGAGGTCAGGGCTGTGTGTGAGCCAGTTTAGCTCTTCCACACCAAACTCATCCAGCCATGCCTTTATGGACCTTGCTTTGTGCACTGGGGCACTGTCATGCTGGAGCAGAAAAGGGCCTTTCCCAGCATAGCACAGAACTTTCCAAAATGTCTTGGTACGCTGAAGCATTATGATTTCCCTTCACTGTAATTAAGGGGCCCGGGCCACTGCTCCAGAGTCCAGTCAAGGTGTGCTTTACACCACTCCATCTGACGCTTGGCCATGTAAGGCTTGCATGCAGCTAGCTGAAAATCCCTGTCATGAAGCTCCAGGAGTACAGTTTTTGTGCTCACATTGATGCCATGCGATTTAGAACTCTGCAGTTACTGAGTCAGCGGCATTAGCAGCTTTCAAGAGTTCTGCGTGACTTAGCACTCGGCAATCCCACTCGCAACTTTACAAGTTCTGCCACTTTGTGGCTTAGTTGCTGTGGTTCCTGAATGCTTCCATTTTACAATCATACCACTTACAGTTGATAGTGGAATATCTAAGAGGAAAGAAACTTCACCAACTGACTTGGTGCAATGGTGGTTTCCTGTCACAGTTCCAGGCTCCAATTCAGCGAGTCCTTTAGAACGACCCATTCTTTCACAAATGTTTGTGAAGGCAAACTGCACCACTAAGTGCTTGATTTTATATGCCTGTGGCAAAGGGACTGAATGAAACACCTTAATCTTAATTCAGCGATTAAGTGTTGTTGTCCAGTACTTGTGTCCACATAGTGTATCACAAGAAATCTCTGGTTCATTCTCACAGATACAATTTAAGGTTTGTAACCAAAACCAAGCACAGCATCAGCTAAGCCAGATAAAAAAGTGTGCGCAGGATGGCAGCCAAATTTGTCAAGGTATTTACACAGCCCTGCTGACAGTGATAAATGAGCATTTTCTTTCCATTTAGTTGCAATTTCTTCCAACTGGAAGACACCGACTCCTCCAGACACCACTGCTGCTAAGACCACATCCACACTGTGCTGGTTATGTTTGAGAAGATATTTTTTCCCCTCTCCATTTTTGGCCTCCTGTCAACCTAAAACCAGAGATTTCTGAAAAAGGTTTCTTGAGTTTTCACTCAGTGCTTGGATAGTTATCTGGGTTTTAACAAGAAATGGGAAATATACTTTTCAGACATGATTAAATGCTGTTCAACCATAGAGCTACTAATACTTCTTTGGGAAAACATACCACTGACACTCATTTTTATGTCAGTCTAATAGTACATTCATTTTCTTAGATTCTTGGCATAACAACCAATCTGCTTGTCCAAACAGATAATTCCCGTAACACATAATTTTGTTATTTCCTGACAAAAAAAGACAAAGCCATTTCCAGTATTTCAGTTTGCATGAGGTTTTTCAAATTTAGTGGACAGTGTGCCTATAAACACTGCTAAACACCTATACTTGTCCTACTTTAACACTACTATCATGGCTAATTTTACTCATATTACTTCTAAATAAACCTCCAATACCCTCTCTTCTTCTTCTAAATTCTAGTCCTTTTCTGCCTCGTCTCTCCCTCGCTCAGAGCAGATAAACATCCACTCAAACCTCAGAAGAACTTCCTCCACTGCAATCCACCCTTTCAACACCTCTGGGCTGACGGAGGAGAAGACACTTAACTCCCAGCCCCTTTGTCTCCTGCAGTAAGTGAGGAGGTTGACTCATTAATCCCAGGTTCCTCACTCTCTGTGGCAGAGCCAAAAGCTGGACATGAGTTTAAAACCATTGACACTGCAGAGATATGAGCTGTGTATGTGTGTGCATGTGTGTGTGTTTGTGTGCACGTGTGCATCTGCGGATGTGAGTGTATTTGAGTGGCTGCAGTGAGAGGAAACTGAAATTGACAAGATGATAATAGGGCTTTTCACACAGAGGAAACAGACTGAGCCTTAAAGTATCCACATTTAAATCTGGATAAAGTATCTATGTCAAAGCAACCGCCACACTGGAAAAACCTGATACTGTTATTGCAGATGGTGGAGAGTGGCTTTCAGCAGGAGGGACAGGATGTTTTTACCCTTCTCATTGAGCAGATTCTCTTTGTGTTGACTTTAAACACGCAGCACAAGATTATATAGTACAACTCTTTTCATCAGCCTTTGTATCAAACACTAAACATAGTCTCCAGAACTACACAGTGTGCACAAATATTAAGCAAACTGTATTCCTCTACAATAATTTTATCACCACACAGTAAGAAGGTTTTGGGTTTGAACCGGGTGTTTGAGGCCTGTCTGTGTGGAGTTTGCGCAGTCTCCCTGTGCCTGCAGGGGTCCCCTCTGGTTACCCCAGCTTCCTCCCACAGCCCAAACACATGCTCGATAGGTAAACTGCTCATGGGCGTGAATGGGAGTCCTGTGATAGGCTTGTGACCTGTCCAGGATGTACCTCCTCCTCTCACCCCATGACAGCCGGGATAGGCTCCAGCATCCCTGCAACTAAACAGGATTGATGGATGGATGGATGGATGGATGGATGGATGGATGGATGCTGAGCGTGCCTTTGTTTATTCTCAACTGTTAGGGTAAGTGTAAAAATATATTTGGTTTCTAACAGTGTCTGATGGAGCCGCCCTTTGTTTTTCAGTAACTACCATGAGTCTTCAGTCCATGAAGTACCTCAGTTTCTTGAGCTGTTCACAGTCAGCAGCAACCATTGACTCCCAAATAGTGCGCAAAGAGGAGAGCTACCTTCTCGTGTAAATTTCACATTTGAAAAGGGCCCCAAAAGTTGCAGTTCACACCCACATTTGTTGCTGGTTTAAACAGCTTCTATGTTGGTTTCCTGTCAGCAGTGTTCTTTAAAAATATTCACTGATAACAATTCAACAAGCAGATCAATCAATCTCTGTCAACCAGGCCTGGACGGAGGGAGGCGAGGCTAACGGTGGGGGTGGTAGGAAAGACGGAGTGATGAATGAAAGCGGACAAACATGGGGTCAAAGGGCAGACAAGGAGGCTCTGTGCAGAGGAAGCCGGGCAGCCAATCTGCCTTCAGGTCATTAGGGAAACATCACCACTACTGCTTCAAAACACATGATATCTCAGTGTCCATTTAACTCCTAAACCCCACTGGTAGACCACTCATTACATAACCCACAAAGCTTTACCTCAATCTGAGAGCTCAAAGTGTGCAAAAACACCAAACATGTCAGATTATTTTAGATTTTTTTTTTGGATTGATTACATTTTTTTTTTAGAACTCACAAGTTTCAATTTTATTTAGAGTTAAAATTAGGGGCATTGATGGTTTGACTGACAGTTCAGTCTCAACATAGGTGCCTGCAACTGCTTGATGTCTGCTAAGTGGACGGGTCCTCTGCATTTGTGGTAGTGCTGTCTTTTAAAGCAGTTTAATGCCATGATTAATGCAATTATCCTATAGCGTGGTGCGTGGTTAACTGTACTAACAGCCCATTTAAAAAGTTCATGCTCATGGTTTTGGTGAGTGAAATTTGAGTATTTTATTTGCATCTTAAATAGCACTAATTAGCAGGTACAGTCATGTCAAAGAAAGTTTTCACGGCACTCTAAGCCGTCATGTGGAAAAACTAAGTACTCTCCGTGACTTTAGCAGCACTAACTTGAAGTAATCATTTTCTGTATGACTTTATCAGTCTCTCACATCATTGTGAAGGAATTTTGGCCCACTCTTCTTTACAACTTTGCTACAATTCATTGAGGTTTACACAAGGTTACACCACAGCATTTCATTCAGGTTGAGATCTGGACTTTGACTGAGTCATTGATTCTTTTCCTTTTCAGCTTTTCTGTTGCAGAATTGCCGGCGTGCTTGGGATCACTATTGCACTGTCCCGTTACATGACCTAGTTCTGGCTACACTTTAGCTGTTGGACAGATGGCTTCAAACTTGACTCTAAAATACTTTATCATATAGAGGAGTTCATATTTGACTCAAGGAACGTAAGATGCCCAGGCCCTGTGGCTGCAAAACAAGCCCAAATCATGCCTCCTCCACCGCCGTGCTGGACAGCTGGTGTGAGGTGTTTTTGCTGGTACGCTGTGTTTTGTTTTTGTCATACGTGAAGCTGTGCATTATGGCCAAATATCTCCCCTTTAGTCTTTAACTTTAACACACTAACTAAGGCTTGTAGAATCTGAGGTGTAGCGCTTGGTTTTTAAGCAATGTTGGCCTTGGGGTGAATATGCTGGGACCCCCCTCCTGGTAAGACTGTGGCATTGCCTTAGCACACACTTGAATGCTCAAGACCAGCACCACCAACACCTCTGCTTTTATAGAAGTGGCGGCACTGGCTGCTGATCAGTTAATAAAGATTAGCAGCATTTGACTGCTACTTACCCTCTTAATTCCAATGGAAGCAGGGCTATATCTGTGTCTATGCAACATACCCATACAATCCATGGATGCACCACTTTAGCTATGCATTAGCTGAAAACTTAGCACTCCTCAGTCATGTTCACGAAAAGACTTCTGACTCCAGCATGGCGGAGGCCAAAATGTTAATACTGAGGTTTCACAACAGGGCTGCACAAACTAATGAGGATTTGGATTTGGAGTAACTTCACCATATTAATATCTATCTTTTACACAGCCCGTGGTAAAAACATGAGTTATTTAAATTGGAGTAAACATCATTAAGTTTCAAAGAAGACTCAAAACAAACAGAGTACTGTATATAATAATGTATGCCAGTGTGGAATTAAATCATCTTTTAAGGCAGGTATTTAAGGCAAAAGCTGCATATGAGGGGTTAGAGTGGTTTGACCTCAACCACTGTAACCTCAGTAAGTTCTTTCAGATGGTTAATTCTGGGGGAATGACAATGCAACGTACATAAACAATGTTCTTTCTGAGGTTGAGTATAAAAGGCCTGGACTGTGAGTTGAGATTGATTCAACAAATCACCCATCATCCAGCTAATGGCTGAGTCATATGCAGTGTTTTGGCAGGGCACTCCACCAAGAATATGATATGAAGAGGCACATCTGTAAAACATTATTTGTTCATATTTATGTATGAAAGTTTGGAAAAACAGCAAGCTTTTGCCCAGTGCCTTTTTTGATTTCAACTCATCATCCATTGAACACCAGGAAAGCAAAATCCTTTTTTTAATCATGTCTAGACAAAATGAGTAAAGGATACTCTTCTGGAAACGGTACAGAATTAAGATTTAATAGAGAAAACTCACTTTAATAGCCAGAAAGTTGAGCCCACTTTCATTAGCCAGAGCCTTGGCAATCATGGTCTTCGAGCAGCCCGGAGGCCCATAGAGAAGGACTCCTTTCGGTGGCTGGATCCCCATGCGGGTGAAGGCCTCTGGGTGCTTCAGGGGCCACTCCACAGCCTGCTTCAGTTTTAGCTTCACTTCTTCCATCCCGCCTACATCCGACCAGCGGACCTGGAAGGAACGGACAGGGCAAACAATAAACAGATCGTTTTATCAACAAGCTAAAGATGAAAAATATGTACCTATTAGTTTTGTGACTAGTCACCCAATACACATAACAACACAAGATTTTTAAAATATGCTGCTTTTTGTCCAAAACACTTTCAAAATAAAATTTCTCAAAGTCCTTGACATTTCTGTTATGGTCTGTGGGATTTGTGGTGTTTGGAGTTTGTTGGAGTTCTTGTTTTGATTAAGTTTTTTCAGTTTTCTTTCACTGACATTTTTATGCTCTAAGTTTTTTATTCTTAATAGACTGAGATTGTGATTCCTGTTTCTACTTTATAGTTATCCCAGTTTGGCAGTCCTTCATTGTTGTTTGTCTTGATTTTTATCATTATGCCTCTCTGCCCACAGGCATTATGTTTTTGTGTTGTCGGGCCATCACAAATCTTGTTACAGCAGCTGACTTGTTTGCGGATTTGTTACCAGATTTTATGTAGTAAATACTTATGTTGGATAGAACATATGACATTTAACATTGGACAGTGTTTACTAAGCTTACTAGTCTGCTGTATCCTAGACAAATTTTGTATACTTAAGTACTGTGACGGATAGAAAAAGTGATAGCGTTTTTTAAGTCGTGGGGTCAAATGTTAAGGTCACAGTGGGTGGTCAACGATAATCTCATTAATACTACAGGAGCTGATTGGGCTCCTGGATCCTTGCAGGCATCTGTCAGTTAACCGCACATCTGTCAGTTACAAAATTTATCACTACAGGAGCTAAACTTCTTTCTCAAATTGTGCGTGGTTAATTCCTATGATGGGCAGAAGATCTGAAAACATTTATGAGATTGTGGGATCGACGGTCAAGGGCACACAAGGCCAGATTTAAGGCTGAGACATACTAGCCGGGTTCCAGGCATTCAATTATTAGAAATAATAGTTTTAGTTCAATCAGTGATTCTGTCTGTTCTGCCCTCTGTCTTGTTTTTCCTGTGCTTGTTTCCCATGTCTGAGTCTTCCTTTATCTGTGATTGGCATTTGTCTTTTGTTTACTTCCTTGCTCACCTTAAAGTTTGTGTTTCCATCCAAGCTTTGCGTTAAACTTTGTGACATGTTCCCTTGAGTGTTCAGTGTCCTTTTGTTTCAGTTATACTTGCTTCTTTTATTCTGATAGTTTTTTTCTTGTGACTGGTTTTGAGTCCTTCTTGTCCGACTGTCTCGATCACCTTCACCTGTGTCTTGCTCCCCACCTGTCTGTTCTTGCTTGTCAGCCCTCAGTGTGCGCTCCTCTCAGGTTTCTTAGCTCCTTTCTTATGCCTCAGTTTACCATCTTGAGTTTCAATAGCTCTTTCCTCTATTAATCCTGCCAGTTCTACGCAGTGGCTAAACCAGCCACAGGGGCCCACAAGCCAGTGTAGTCCTAGTGCCGGTCCCAAGCCCGGGTAAATGGTGACGGTTGCGTCAGGAAGGGCATCCGGTGTAAAAACTTTGCCAAATCAAATATGCGGATTCATAACACGACTTCCATACCGGATCGGTCACGGCCCGGGTTAAACAACGACCGCCTCCGGTGCCGTTAGCCAACAGGGTGCCGGTGGAAACTATGCTACTGTTGGCCGAAGACCAAGGAGGGGGAGAGGGGGAAAGCGTGTTAGGAGGCAGAGAGAGAGAAGGAAAGGTAGGAGGGTGGAGGTGAGAGTAGGGACTTTAAATGTAGGGACTATGACTGGTAAAGGGAGAGAGCTGG
>VUQH01037501.1:0-16338 GCA_015106775.1 Etroplus canarensis | reverse complement strand
ACACACACACACACACACAAATCGCACCCTGGGTACAGAAGTACTTTGAGCTAAACAATAGCATAATGACATATTAACAGTCACATGGTAAACTACTGATCTGTAGCTGCCAGTACAGTTATTTGCATCTTAGTGAATTAATTAGCTAATTAGCTCTAAACACAAAGTTAAACTATGGTATGTAATATAGCTTAATTCGTTTTGATGGGTGTATGAATATATTCAGTGGTGTTTTATGGTTCGGAAAAAGTAGACTACTGACTAGCTTTGCAATTATGCAATTATACAATTATGCAGCTGGTATGGCTAAACCCCGACAGCCAGTCTGGCTTCATACACCGAGTAACCTGACTCTACCCATTGCAACATGGCTCAGTAAATCTTGATGGCCAATTTAGACTCTTTGTAGCATGGCTTTCGCAGAGTCTCACACAAAAATCTGAACAGTAATCCAATACAAGCATGTCACATTGTACATTGTAGATATTTCCCTGTGATATCGCCATTGTGTAAATATCAGTAAAAATAGATGTCAATTAGAATATCACAATTTTTTTGTATGAGACCAACTTCTGAGTTCACCTGTTCACGAAGAAAAAACCTTCAGTATTTTTGTTGCTACCTTCAAAAGCAAGCCTGAATATACCTGATGCAGAGGAAAACTCTCCAAGCCTGGAAAAAACATCTTACTGTTTTGGGCCTTTCATCCTTGGTCAGTCAACCGTGACAGCCTCAGATATATTCTGTAAACTATGTGAACAACACTGTCTGAATGCAGGGCTTGAGGCAAAACTGTTAAAAGCACATTTTAATCGCTCTGTACTCCCTGTCAAAATAATTCACGTGAAATACAGGACAGGTACAAAATCTCTCTAGCTAAAGGGCTAAAGTTGGTGCAGAAAAACAGGCCTAATAGTCACCATAGCCAGAATAACTCTTGGAGTAAAGGCTGCTATTCTAATAAAGATTCTGTTAGGAAACTTAAACTAACCATTATCTTTTCTAGAATACCTCCTTAAATTGTGACCGCCATTAACAATGTTTTAATTTAAATTTAGTCCAAGTGGGAAAACAACCAAAGTGATATCGAAGAGGAAATCTGTTAGTGAAATTCCCTATGGACACATCACAAAAAGCAGAACAGTTTCAAAAGCAAGTCTTTTGGACCAAACAAGCAGGTTCATCTTTTTTTGCAAATTTTTTAGGAAGTTTGGGAACATGAGAAACAGCAGGCAAAATCCATTTGTGCTGATTCAAGACCAGGCGTCACTAGGGACTCAATGGATCATAGCCTGTCCCCTTCAGCCCCCTCTGCTGATCCTAAATCAGTTGCACAGAGAGAGAGAGAATTAAAGGAAAAACAATATCTCAACAGCAGATTTGCTAAAATTAAACACCAACAATCCAGTCAGACTTTCAAAATAAGAAAAATGAATCCACCAGAGCCCACTGAATCCAAAACAGTCCTAATAGCTTGTATGGCTGCGTCTGCTGAGGAATGACCGGGGCAGTTAGCTCTAAAACTGATCCCTGTGCAACCATTAAAGGTTGAGGAGATGCAGAGGAGGTTATACTGGAAGCCCCATGGCTGATCTTGGAGCTGTCTGAAGGCAGGACAGGCAGGCACTGGGTGCATGGGTGAGGAGAGGCTAACTGCACACACACACACACACACACACACACACACACAAACACACACAATGTAAATATTAACACACACAAGCATGCAGGCACATAACTCCATCTGTAAGCCCTCCTCACACAGTGACCTTATATGTGTTTGTGTGTGTTTGTTGCAAGTGCAAAGTGTAGAGTGCTTATAGCAAGTGTTTGTCTCAGAAGTACTCCTTTAAATTCACATTTCTCAAACAGTTTTTCTGGTCCTCCGTGGTTGATTAGCTGGCTCAGTGTACCGAAGTCCCATTGTGGAGCAACACAACAGCAACGCAGCGGTAACAGTTTGCTGTTTTTCTTCCAAAGAAACACTAAACATGACACTGTTTTTTTTTGTTTTTTGTTTTTTTAGCAGAACATTTCCCCATGCCACACCTGGCAAAGCTGAAGCTGTGAGTATGTACTGTTTGAATGTTTCTGTTCATGTTTACAAATTGCATGTGTTGTGACCATTTACAAGTGTGTATTGTTGTATGCCGTGTTCTTGTGTTTCTATACTTGTGAGGACCAATATCCCAAAGCTTCCTACTATTTTAAAGGCAAAAGTTTGATTATCCTGGCTGTAATTTGTACCAATTGATTATACAAGATTACTTATACAGTATATACCTTTCAAGATGAATATTCTTGTTATCAAATGATATACTCTTACCCTACTTTTAATTTGAAAGTTGCAGCAGATGAGCAGGACACAGGACTCAGTTCTGGATAGCACGATGATGATATAATTAGCCCAGATAATGTTTTGTCCTTATAATCACCCACAATAAGTGTGGCATTCTCAATTGATTATTTTGGATATTTCTGTATCCAAAATGTTACCAAAGTTCCCAAGTCTGGAGCACCTACAGACTATTTCTTGGGTGGCAGCAGTTACAGTGTCCACTATAGAAATTTGTTCATTGCAATGACTCATTATTGCGGAAACTCATTACAGATTTTGAGAAGCTTCATCAAACTTGGTAGGTATATAGCCCAGAGGATTAGTAGATTTCTATTTAATTCCATGTTTTGGAAATGGAAATTCTGGATGTTACAGGAAAAATGTTAAAATTGGTGATTTTTTTCTGTATGAGACAAAACAACTACTTTAATACCAAGTAGTGAACAAAGCCCAAGTCCACATAAAGACATAGAAATAATGTGAATCTGGACTGATCCAGAAGTAAATCTGGATTTTTCCCAGATTTCATGATTGTTTTCCAATTTTTTAATGCACTAAGTGTAATGTACAGTAAGCATGAGGGAACTTTAGATCACTTGGACGTATCAGTTTGCTTCTTAAGTTCATCTGGATCTGACCTGGACTTTGATCGGGATTATATGTTATGGACATCTTATCCTATCTAGAGTTTATCCGGATCTGGATCCAGAACTTGTCCAGTTTATTACTTTGCAGAATCAGCATGTCTTTTAACAGAGCTTTTTACCTGCACTGGCTAAATTTTGAAACTTACATCAAATTTTGACAAAAATGGCAACCAAAATCAGCCAGACTGAATGTTGATCACACTTTCAGGTGTGCTAATTTCTGCAGTGCTCCACATTAATGATGTTATGATGTCACAACAAAAACCAGCATTGACAAGATTTAAACAAAATCAAATAAATAACAGAATGTCAACAATGTAGCAACTCTTGTCATTGGTTGGCTGTAAAATCCACTGAGAAGTCAAAGAGGCTCGCAAAGTCATAACTAGGACAGTGACTCTAGTTCTTGACTGTCCCTAATATATCTTAAGATTAATAAACATACTAACAGAGGGCAGAAGGGCACACGCAAACACTCATTTGATTCTTGTGAAAACGTAAAAGTGCCCATTAAATGATAGCTATGACCTTGATCTTGAGCACAATTTGGGTGAAGAATCATTAGGTGATTATTTGTGCAAGTTTCAGTATACTTCACCTATGCTCTAGGTGGAGTAGCAATTTTTGTCACTTGTGGATGGACAGATGGATGGATAGATACCATGCCATGGCATTAACTCACTGGTCATTTTGTCAGATAAGTTAAAAATTGTTGAAACTATTGATGAGCAAGTTCCCTCCTGGGATTAATAAAAGTATTCTGATTGATTGCTTGCTTGCTTGCTTGCTTGACTGATTGATTGATTGATCGATTGATGAAGCTGGGCTGTATTGTATTGCCTCGGGCACAAGTCCTCAAAAGCGTAGAAACTTTTAAATTATACATACAGTTACTTGGAATGCTTGAATGTGTGTGTATTGCAGTGCTGAGTGTCCCGCTGGCAAATTGTAAAGTGACCTCTGGCACCAGTGAGGTGAGGTTTATGTCCATGAGCGATCATCCAAGTGCTCCACTCTTCCTACTGTCCTTCCTGTCAGAAACTTCAGATGTGATTAAAACAACACAACCTCACAATCACATCAAAGTAGAAAATGAAACTAGACTAATAGAATATTAGAAAGACTACAACCCCTGCTTCCTAACTCAGCCCCCTGTGATCAGCCCTTCCCCGCCCCAATGAATAGATTACTAACTATAATATGTGACAGAGTTTATCAGTCTCTGCACAGTGGCACCTTTAGAATAGAATATGTTTTACTAACAATATATCAGAGTATCAAAGCTTCATGAAGAAGAGATAGACAGTGGTCTAGTCTCAAAAAGCACCCTGTGCTCTACTGAAGTAAACATCATTACAGCGCAGGCTTACAGGCCCACACACCCTTGTAAGGCGTCTTTTATGTAGCAGTCGAGTATCCCTACAGAGTATAGAGATTAGGGTGCCATTTGAGACTACAGCAAATGTAAGCACTGGAAGCAAATGGATATGGCATGCATGGTTTGAATGGTCAATGCTGACATGGCTCATGGATGGCAGTTCTGAACTTTGACCCTAAACAAAGCTGATGAAAGCTACAAAGTTACTGCTACTGCTGAGTCAGTAAATCCTACACAGAAAAGAGTACTTACAGCTGCAAACCTAAAGCTAACCTGGAGGTCATGATACATAGAAAACATCTTGAGTAATATTTGGCACCAGGTATATTTTGCTAATTTATGTTTGAATCTTAAGCAACTCAGATAATTCTTAAATATGCTACCTTTGCTTAAGGCAATATTCTTCATCTCTAATTACTTCACAAAGTTACTCATCTAACCTAAAGTTAGCCAAAAAAGTAGCAGAGTAGAAGAGTATAGTGTTTGATTTTTCCTCTACCCCTGCTTCTCTTTTGCACAAAGCGTGCTGTATAATTGGTTAACTTGTTTAAAAACAGTTGTTTCTGTGCAAATGTACTTTACTTTTTCTTCCCTCCCTCCCACATCACACCCTTAAAATGACATTGTTGCAGTGGCTGAGCATAAAAAGCCCTTGTGTGCTCCTATCCTTTAAAAATTAAAAGCCCTTGCTTGGAGAAATGTGTTTTCCCTTTCACAGCCTATGACAAAAGCTGATGCTGTAGTTAACTTGCAAAATTAATATTTACATGTAGAGGACAGTACAGTAGCGATGCACGGTTGTCCCTTTAAGCTCCCTTTATGGCATAGAAGACAGGAGATAAAACAGCAGCATCATAAATTAAACAGTGTGACTGAGGTTTCAAATATATTTTATTATCAGAATAATAACTGTCAGAGTAGTAGCTTGACAGTATCAGGTTGGTGTTTCATGTTGAGTTAATACAAAACAGTGCAATGATTGTTAACTGGAGGTAAAGAACAAAAAATGCATTTTTTTTCCTCTTTGAGTTTCACACTTACTTGTTACTCACAGTTTCAGAAACAGGTTGAGAAAAATGGCGTGACTAGATACTCATACTCTGTCTTAACAACCCCCCGTCTTTCCTCCTCTCTGTAGATTTTATGGCTATGCTGCCTTTTTCTCACAGTGTCACAACCCTTCCCCTTGTGTTGCATGTGTCTATGCTGATAGAAGGTTATTCAGTAATATGAATAATTTAGTCTATTTTCTTAGTGTTGCAAAATATGCTTTTTTGGGGGTGTTTGTGTGTGTTGCCAAAGTTTGGAATATTTGCTTCATAACTGTTTGCCACTTCTTTGCACAGAGGCAGCATTAGATCGTTGGGAGATCAAGTGGAAAATTACATAAATATTAAGTACATAGGTAGTTGATTGGGGTGTATATGTGCTAAAAAATGAGACTGGGCCAGGCTAATGCTTTTGACTTTCTATGCTGATTTTTCTTCAGAACTCAGATTAAATGGGTATTAGCTGCTGTGGCAAAAGTTTTCACGATAATGTTCATTACACCTTCAGGTGTTTGATCTAGTTGGATGAAAATTATAAATATATTAACTTGTCATTTAAAACTCGCGTGGTGAAAACCGAAGGTGTTTAATACTGCTCTTCTGTCAGGTGCCGTTGGCGTCACACAGATACACACAAGATGTGCTTTGGGGTTGGTGGCTCGATGCACAGATCGCAGCAGTATTAGACACCAGGTGATAATGGTCCTCTTTTAAGGCTGGAGAGGTGGCAGTGGAGTAAGTAACTAGTTTGTCAGTCAGTATGTGTGTACATAATGCAGATAAAGAGGCATAAGGAGGCTGTGGTGACAGATGTTTTGACAGGAATCGATAACCTCCAAATCTATCTTTAAACTGTGTGCTACATACAAACAGATCCTCCCATCAGAGAGGTGTACTTTAGTCTCAGTATTTATTCCTGTGGCTGTAAATCTGACAGTTTTTCTGGCAAGTAAATACATTTTTAAAAAATAAATTAATCAGAAATGTGTTCACCAAGAGGTAGTGGGCAAATGGTACTGCCTTAAAGCCTATTCACAGCTCAGTGGTCTCCTCTACACAGTACCCTGAACCAACAACCTCCAGAAAACCTAACTACTCTCCAAACACCACCTATGGAAGACAGGACCTAAATCTAATTGAATGTCCCGTTGCAAGAGAGGAAGGGCAGGGTGAGAGGAAGTGTGGAGGTGTGCAGAGGGTGGCTACACAGAAAACTGTGGAAGGTGAAAGGCGGCATGTGAACACAGACAAAGCGACAGAAAGATGAAAAAAGAGATCAAGAAGTGGCAGAGAACAGAAGGAAGCACCAATGGATCTCACTTTGCCATCTAAAAGAGATTCCATAGGTTGTTGAGTCAGACCTTTTCTACCCAGCCTGCAACAGCTTATCTACAGTCTCTTCTTAAATCACCAAAACTGCTACGCAGGTTTAAATACTGACCTGGAATCAGAGTGATGAGGGTAAATAATGCCAGGAAAGAGCTTGATTCGTTTTCAGTTCAGACAGTTAATGATGTGAGTGATCCAATGTTCAAATCAACCAGTCAGTATGAAAGTTTATTTACAAAATGTATAGAAAATAATAAGCACTGCCACAAATGGAATGCTTCAAATGGACAAACTGATCTTCAGTTTATAATTTCAATCCAGCTGAACTGAAAAGGAATTAATCCCCGTAATGACATGCTAATTTCTTCACTTTAAAGTAGTATTATAATCAGAGTCAGCTTGGAGCGCTAAGGCTTTTCCCTTCAGTGATCCAACTCTGCTGCTGTCCAAAAAAGGTCAGGAGAACAGAGGTTCACACAAAGTCTGTCACCTCTTTTCCTCAAATTCACATTATTGTTTTCTTTTTAAAGGAGAAGTTGCCCCAAACAGGAAACCACTTAAAATATTTTTGACTTTTGGTCAATCTCATTTCTCCCTTGAGAAAAAGACAGAAAAACAATTTATGAACATAGAACTCATGAACATAAATTGAATGTGCCTTTATATATAAGGAGTTACAAGTGTTACTACAGTGATATGTGGTGAAGTGGAACAGGGAACAACTTCTCCATTATAACCAAGCCTGCTACACGCACTCTCACGGGGCTCAGGATTCACAGTTCAAAGGCTAAAAGTTCACAGTTCACAGTCAAAGTTTATCAAACCCCCTTCCCACCCCGTAACCCCGTGTGTCCCCTGCTTTTGCTTGCACTCCCCCTGTATTTCTCATCCTCCTCTTTGATACTCTGATTGGGGTGATATCAATAGCCAGCACCTCTCAGACAGGCGTGGTTCTGCGGTTGGGGTCTTTGCTATAGTCTTTTGTGAGTGTGCTGCTCTGGAGGAAATCCCTCTCTGAGTTAAGCAGCCCACCCATGCCACCACCAGGTTTGCTGCCAGCATTGCCGGCCTCTCGTGGGTTCAGCGTGTACATGGGCATCTCGGAGGCAGCGGGTCCTGTGTAGCCACCTTTTCCCAGTGGCGAGGCATCACGGCTGGGAGCCTCAGAAGAGCGCACGCTGGAACGGCGCCGAAAGCGGTAGCGATAGGAGGGGATGCGGCTAAAAGCAGACTTCTTGATGAGCTCAGTGCGGGACTTGGCCCGTAGCTTGCGGTGCTTCTCAATGAACATGTGCACAGCCAGCACACCCACCATTTCTGCCATAATGAAGGAGAGGGCGCCGAAGTAAAAAGACCAGCCATAGGAGTAGGATTTCTTGCTGTCACTCTGGCCTGGGTCACCAGAGTTGGCTGAGATATAGACAATAATTCCAATGATGTTACTGAGACCTTGTGGAGAAGAAAAATAAAGAAAAATATTTAGAAATGGAACAGTAAGTGTGAGCGGCACAAACTCATCCTGACAAAAATAACACAACCGCACTACGAGTCTTCAGTCTCCAGTCTCCAGTTCTTTTGATCATGTTTAATAGTTTTGACTCCAAAACTGACCAAAATAGTTGCCATACAAGCTCCAATGAGAGTCCTAAACATCTCCACCAGCAGTGATTACAGCGCTTATGTGTGTCAAGGGCACAAGCACAAGAGTCTACATACACTATATCAATGGTTCTCAAACTGTGGGGTGAGCCCCACTAGTGGGGTGCAAAGCCACTGCAGGTGGGGTGCAGGCAAAATATGAAAAATATGAAGTGAAATAGGTAAATATATATGATTTTTTTTTTAGAAAAAAGAAACAGATAAGAATTTGCTGCTTCTTTTTAGCTGATATGTACATTTATTTAAACAAAATTCAGTGTGAATCCTTTTTTATTGTTAGTGATTGATAAAATTGTCAGGTTTGGGGCGTAAACTTTTTCCAGCTTTTGAAGTGGAGTGTACTAAAAAAGTTTGAGAACCACTGCATTATATGGACAATAGTATTGGGCCACACCTCTTAATCAACATCAGTATATGACCTCACAAATGCTTTTCTGGATGAATGGGCAAAAATTCCCACAGGCACAATTAAAAATCTTGAAAAAAAGTCTTCCCAGAAGAATGGAAGCTGTTATAGCTGCAAGGGAGGGGGGCTATGGATTAAGAATGGGATGTCATAAAAGCTCCTGTAGGTATAATGTGTGGGTGACCCAGTACTTCCTTCCTGCCTTCACAGTCTTTTTGATTGATTAATCAGCTACTGTGTCCCATTTCAACACGTTGGCTCCTCATACAGGCTCTTTTGTGTGTTCTAGATGCCTAACGAACTGCTCAACAAATATTTGAATGTTGGACCTCCTCTGTTTAGAGCTGTTCTACAATGACATAACTACACACACTCATAGATGCATGTAGTTCAGATAGACAACCCCCTTTGTGCTATCTCAAGCTCCCTTCATCATGTCAGAGGGTCAGTTGGCTGACACTGTAGCTAAAATGTCTATATTTTGTTTTTCCTGAAATAAAATGAAAAAGTGTACTGTTATTTTGATGTTCAACACGAGATGTGAAATTTGAATTTCATGAAAGCCTTTGAACTGCATCACAGTAGGTTTGATTTGGTAAAAGCTGTGCCTTTTAGCAAAGAAAAAAGCTTCTTTCCTTCAAATGCAAGTTCTACTTTCTGTACAAATAACATTGTGATGACTGACAACCACTGTACCTCCACTCTAAAGAGGAGAAAAGACACGCACACGCACGGACACATGCAGTGATGACTAACCTGCCGAGACGAAGAATATTCCTGCACTGAGGATGACGTTGTGTCGGCTCCGGTAAAACTCACTCGCAGCCACACAGAGCCCCCCCAGGAACAGCAGACCCACACTCATGATGGGGAAAAGACTGGAGGCACGCACAGCACCTGTATACACATGCAAAGAGTGGAAACACATTCATAACTGAAAGGTGCAAACTTATTTTTGCTGTGTAAGGATACTACCTTTCAGATTCTGTGCTGAAAGAACAGAAGCGCCACCAGTGTCAGTACTTTAATGTCAAAATCATTGTCGTGCATCATTTCTGTGCTGGAGGATGGAGATAAACCGACCTAAAATGTTCCACTTTACACACATGAGGCAGCGGGCTGCTAAATGCTTGACTGAGTCTGAATTCGGAACATGCTAAAGCATTCAGGGGCCTTGCGAGAGAGAGAGAGAGAGCGAGAGACGGATGGAGAAGGAAAAAATGGACAAAACCCAAGACAGATGGAGAGTCGTGCTGACATATGCGAGGCAAAATAATGAATAGCAGAGAGGATGAATATGAACGCGAGGCTGCAGTGGGAGTGAAATATTTGTCATATGTGTGCATGATGCGATAACATATTGAAGGATATTTGCAAACAGCTTGTTGCGTAGAACTAAGCTGTGTGGTATTTTGAGATGCTGAAAAGCTGAGAAGAGCCTATGCATCACAGTTGTATCATATACAGTTACAAAATAGTAAATCAAGCAGCTGATTGTATTTTTGAATTTTTTTTCTTGGATGGCAAAACATTCCTGCCATGACTGAAAGCTGCAGGGACCAAGTGTACAGACTTCGCCCCCATGGCCCACACCCCCGGGCTGTATGTAATGCTGGTCACTAGGTCCAAGCTCCTTATTGGCTTATCAGCTCTGAGGCCTGCGATCTAATTGGCTCCCTCTGGGGATGTTGCTCTGTGTTCAGTGGAGCAATAAAAAGGAGGCACAGGCTGAATCCATTCCTCCCCTTTTCTGTTGTTTTTTTCCTTCTTTATCTCTGTTTACAGTGGGAGAGAATAAACAGAAAGAGCCTGCTTCTCTCGGCTTTCCACAAAATACCCTCTATTTATCTTTTTATTTTTTTTTAAATATCTGCCTATTACACTTTTGATGTATCTGTAATGCACTTTTACCCATTTTTGGCTCAAATTTCCTACGTACTTGCTGATAAAACTCTGGCCTCTTGTTCTCTTCATTATGGTATGTTATGGAAAGCCATTAAAGTCATAATTTGTTTCATTGCTCCTGATGTTCGACATTTTAATATTGCCAGCTGCTGTTTATAAACACTGTTCTTGGTATATAATTATGCCAGCTGGGATAAAAAATGCCACCCACAAAAGTTACTTTTTTCTTTAAACTTTACTTAATCCCAATATCCTTTGTGTGAGAAGAGTAAAATAAGTAATGTCTAAGAGAAGCTTTTTTTGTCTTGCAGACACACAGTTAATGACTTTGGCTGTTACTGGAGGCCAACTTACAATCCAGCTTGAATCAACTAGCAGGGTGGCTCAGTTCTGCCTCACATCAAGAGGGTATTGGGTTCAAACCTCGAAAGGGCCCTGCTGTGGTGAGTTTAAAAGTTTTCTCCGTGCTTGCACTCTGGATTCACCAGCCATTGGAAAAAACATGTGAGGCTAATACTGCTCTCAGTCTAGGACAATCTCACAAAAGAGATTCTTAATCTCAAGAGTTTCATCCATCCATCTATTTTCTGCCACTTATCCTAGTCCAAGTTGCAGGGACAGCAGTCTAAGCAGATATGCCCAGACCTCCTGCTTTCTGGCCACTTCCTACAGGTCTTCTGGGGGATATTGAGGTGTTCCCAAGCCAGCCAATTGATGTAATCTCCCTGGCATGTCTTGAGTTTGCCCCAGTGCCCCCTTCCATTTGGACATGCCCAAAACACCTTACCTAGGAGATGCTCTGGAGGCATTTTAGTCAGACGCTCAAACCACCTCAACTGGCTCCTTTCCATGTGGAAGAGTAACAGTTTCACGCTAAGCCCATCTCAAATGACTGGGCTCGTCACCCTATCTTTGGATGAAGCTTATTTCCACCGCTTGTATCTGTGATCTCATTCTTTTGGTGAGTAAGTAAAAGCTTGTGACCATAGGTGAGGGTAGGAACATAGATCGACCGGTAAATCGAAAGCTTCGCTTTAACGCTCAGCTCTTTCTTCAGCAGGCCTTTACACTAATCCATGTGTCAATCTCCTGCTCCCTTTTTTCTTCACTTGTGAAGAACACCCAGAGATCCTTAAATTTCTCCGCTTGGGCAGCAACTCCACCATTTTCCAGCTAAAAACCATGGCCTCAGAGGTGCTAATTCTTATCCCAGCCCCTTCACACACTCAGCTGCAAACCGCCCCAGTATGAGCTGGAGGTTGCCATTTGATGAAGCCAACAGAACCATATCATCAGCAAAAGAGTTTCAAAAGGCATCATGATAAGTCTATTACCTGGCAATAAGTTGCAAGCTGGGATCTTTCAGTACAATTTTGTGTAGAGAGGCAAAGAAGCAGGTCACCATCAAAGGAACAACGTCAGGAATTTAATCACATGCCTTGTAATTGTGAATAAAGTACAAATAAATACTGTAAACATAAAGTAACTGATTTTTCTTCTGATGGATGTATAGGAGATAAGCAACTGCAAACAGTGCTTGGTGTAACACATTACAAAGTGATGTATTTTCACAGTACAGGGTGTTTCAAAAAACATGGACCCAATTTCAATGCAGTATATTGATGGGATAATTTGGAGCGCGGTGAGTGGCACCTAGTTGTGGTCTCTTAATACTCTATGTCCCGCCCTTTCATGTGGTAAATGTTTCATTCACAGGCGGTTAGTGGTTACAGAGATATAGTGATTTCACTTCGGGTCCATCTTTTTGAAACACCCTGTATTTGTAGCGCAGCAATGTAACTCATTACTGTGTTACCAGAGTGGCTGCATTTCTGCAGCTTTCTCCCTCTCTGATTAGACAGGATGCTGGAGATGGGCTCAGCATTACAGCTCCAGTTTTCAAGCCTCCAATTTTCAAATGTGTCTTGAGTACTGCTTTCCCTTCCAACCCCACAGAGAGGAAGAGGAGTGGGAATACCCCACTCTGAAGCAAGAATGATTAATTCTTTCATGTAAAGCTTTTAAACTTTAATGTTATATTGGTTGCATATAATAAAAAAGCCAAGAATCCACCATTCTATACTCTAGTGTCTACATTAGTCTTTAGTCATGCCTACATCAGTTGGTATAACAAAAAAGTGGATGAAGCAAAAAAAACACTTGTTTGATTATCAACCATATTGCCCTCCGAAAAGTTGGGAATCTTGACAAGTGGACCAGCAGAGACTGAGACTGACTTTTACTTGCATGTTTAGTTTTAGAGACAAGCTTCGCAAACACTGGATCACCTCCCATAATGCAACTCGACTATATCTTTAAATAGCAACTTGCCCGGCTTATGTAGTTCATGCTTCTGCACTGTTTGTAATGCAGGCTTTAGAAAAGAAAATAATGCTCTTTTCAATCCAGTTTGACTCTGATTATATCATTGTGTTGATACACTGAGAACTGTTTGTTATGAATACAACCTCTGGCATTTAACAGTGGAATTGGGGTTTATCACTTAGGAACACTGAGATAATTAAAAACTTTAGGCTTGACAGCGACACATAAACACATGACAGTGAAAGATAAGCAAATGCTTAATGATTTGTCAGATAGACCTGCTACAAATATGGCAATACTGACCAATAAAAGCTCACACTAGTTGTGAATGCACATTGCAGTCTACGTATGCATTTGCACACACATTGTGACCATGTTTATATCAGACTTACGTAGGAGGTATTCAGCAGCATCTGCTTCATAGTCAGCATCCTCTGGGAAGTGGTCAATTTTCTTACACACACCTCTGAATGTTCCTGCAGAAGAGACATACAGATCAGTTCAGTTCAGATCTTAATTCTCCTGTGAAGAGACTTTAGTAAGTGGAATTATATTACTTTTACCTGAACATGCACACACGCACACAGGTATATACTCAGAGGATGATTAAATTATTTTACCATGTATTTCCCCATTACATGCAACCGATGTGTATATAGGCCAATATTCTAACACATAACTATATATAAAGTTATGCCATAAGTACAATGATTGGACAATGATCATTTTTGCAGTTTTGCCTTTGTAAACCACCACTACAGAATTAAGTATTGCATTACCTATTTAGAAATTACAGCCATTTTTTTTGCATAGTCCCACATTTTCAGAGGCTAGAAAGTAATGGGACAAACCAACATATTTTAAATATAAGGACTGTTTTTAATACTTGAATGAAACACCTTTGCAGTCAATAACTGCCTGAAGTATAGAATCCATGGACATCACTAAAAACTCTGTTTCCTCCCTTGAGATGCTCTGCCAGGCCTTTACTGAAGCTGTCTTTATTTGCTGCTTGTTTCTGAGTCTTGCTGCCTTCAGTTCAGTCTTCAGTAACTAAAAAGCTGCTCTACTGGGTTGACTGACTTGGCCATTGGATTATGTCACATTTCTCTGCCTTGAGAAACTCTTGGGTTGCATTTGCTGTATGCTCATTATTCATTCACCCTGTGAAGCACCATCAGTTTTACAATATTTGGCTGAATCTGAGCAGAGAGTATAGCTTAGCCCTGTACACCTCAGAATTCATCCTGCTACTTTTCTCAGCAGTGACACTGCTTGTCGTGGTATGTTTCAGATCATAAGCTGAGCTATTCCTATTCCGTCTCTACAATTTCCTCTTCCCATAATTTTGGTACAAGTTCATCATGGTTTCATCTGTCCACAGAATTATTTCCAGAACTGGGTAGGGTTTCTTTTAGATGTTTTCGGGTCTTACTGTTCTCAAGTGTAACAGTGGTTTGCATTCTGTTGTAAACCTTCTGCATTTATGCTCATGAAGGCCTCTCTTGATTGTACACTCTGACAATGATATGCCTACCTTCTTAAGAGTGCTTCTGATTTGGCTATAAGTTGTGAAGTTTTCTGTTTTTTAATACCAAGGAAATAATTCCAGTTCTTTTGGTGTTGCAGAGTTGGCCACTGCATTCCTTCTTCTTAAGAATGCTACAGATTATTATTTTTGGCCTCTGCTAAAGTTTTTGCATTCTCTCTTATAAATTTAGTTTGGTTTTTCAGCCTAATAATGACCTCCTTCACTTGCATTGATATCACTTTAGACCTTACATTGAGAGTTGCAGTGACTACCAAATGTTCAACACTAAGAATCAACACCAGATCTTTTATCTGCCTAATTTGTTACATAATAATGAAAGAACAGGCCTCATTGGGCCATGAAACTGCTTGACAGTCAATTGTCTAATTACTTGAGTCTCTTGAAAAAGGGGGACTAAATGGCTGCAATTTCAAAACAGTTAATGCAGTCCTTTAGACAACTGCCTTGAATTAAAGCTGAAAGTCTGCACTGCAATTACATCTAGATTGTTTTATTTAAAATCCACTGTTCTAGTGTACAGAGGCATACATACGTACATGTTGAAAAGAGAAAAGGGTGAGGTCATTGTTTATTAACGTTCGAGCAAAGTATTTTACAAACTACTTGGCAGCTCACGCGTAACTCTGCAGCATCATCTGCTCAGTTCAAACACATTTTCTTACAGATAACGGCATCAGAGATAAATTACCCCAAGCATCTTTTGCTGTATGATGTTCTATGAAGTCAACCAAACTGGTGTTCTTATCAGTACACAACAGACAACATATACATAATACTAATGTTTTTGCGATGGGGCAGTTGATGATATTGGTCAGCTGATATACAGAGCAGATTAGGTTCTGTGTAGTTTAGGATGAAAATATAATGTATTATCATTGAAACAGCAAAGAGCCTGGCATTACAACTCTTTTCTCTTATGACCCCAATTCCAAAAAGGTTGGGATGCTAAAATATAAATTTAAACACAATACAATGATTTGCAAATATCATAAATCAATATTTTACTCACTTCAACATCAAATGTTGAAAGTGAGACATTTTACTATTTCATGAAAAAATGCTCATCTTGAATTTGATGGCAGCAACCTATGTCAAAAAAGTTGAGACCTGGGCAACAAAGGCTGGAAAAGTAAGTGGTACTAAAAAGAAACAGCCGGAGGAACATGTTGCAGCTGATTAAGTTAATTGGCAACAGGTCAGTAATGAGACTGAGTTAAAAAAATGAGCACCTTAGAGAAGCGAGTAAAAATGGGTAAAGCTTCAGCAATCTGTGAGAAACCGCCTCTATAAATTTCAGTTTTTCTCAACATAAAATTGAAGGACCATCCAGCTTGTTATCATTTCAAAAGCCTGCATCTCTGATGGTTATTGGGATACATTAGTGACTATGGTACAGGTAAGTTACACATCTGGAAAGGTGCCATCAGTGCTTAAAGGTTTATGCAGGTTTTAGAGCAACATCTCCCTCCAGACGATGTCTTTTTCAGCGAGGGGCTTGCTTATTGCAGTAAGACAATGCCAAACTGCATACTGCAACTAATATAGCAGCATGACTTCATAGTAGAAGAGTCGGGGTGCTGGAAATAAATAACTTGCCTGCCGACCAGACCTTTTACCAATTAAAAACATTTAGCGCATCTTCTTCTTCTTCTTTCGGCTGCTCCCATTAGGGGTCGCCACAGCGGATCATCTGCCTCCATCTCATCCTATCCCTTGCATCATCTTCCCTCACACCAACCCTCTGCATGTC
>VUQH01037499.1:14908-35337 GCA_015106775.1 Etroplus canarensis | reverse complement strand
GTAAAACGTGACCTGTAGGAAGTAATCGCCGGGCCTCGCGTTAGATGGTTGGTTTTGTTTCCGGGTTCGGAAAGGAGCTGCTGTAGTACATTTTCCCAGGCATCTGGGGGCGATACAACGCTACACTGCAAACTCTGGACTCTGTGGCTGGGTGTAGATTTTTTAAAAATAAATCAACCCTGTTTCCTAAAAACAGGTTGGAATGCTGTGTAAAATATAAATACAAACACAATGCTGTGTTTTGCAAATCTCACACACCCATACACACTCACAAAAAAAAACACAGAAAGCATATCAAATTTTGAAAGTGAGACATTTTACTATTTTATGAAAAATACTAGCTCATCTTGAATTTGACGGCAGCGACATGTCTCAAAAAAGTTGGGACAAGGGCAACAGACGGTTGGCAAAGTAAGAAGTGAAGAAGGGCAGAGGTTCAGCAATCTTCGAGCAACTGCTTCTACAAATTGTGGGGCAATTTTAGAATCAACGTAAAATTGCAAAGACTTTCATCTTCTGCAGTATCAGATGATGATAATATCATCAAGAGATTTAGAGAATCTGGAAACGTCTCTGGGCGCAAGGGACAAGGCCGAAAACCAACACTAGATGCTGGTGATCTTGGGGCCTTCAGGCAGCACTGTAATGCCAACAGCCATAATTCTGTCATGGAAATCACTGCATGGTCTCAGGAACACCTTCAGAAATCATTGTCTGTGAACACAGTCTACTGTGCCATCCACAAATACAGGTTAAAACTCTATCATGCAAAAAGAAAAGCCATATGTGAACATGATCCACATGGGCCAAAGCTCATTTAAAATGGACTGAGGCAAAGTGGAAAACTGTTCTGTGGTCAGACAAATCTAAATTGTAATTTTTTTTTTTTTTGGAGATCATGGTTGCTACATTCTCTGTACTAAAGAGGAGAGGGACCATCCGACTTATTATCAGCACTCAATTCAAAAACCTGCATCATTGGTGCTTTAGGGTGCATTAGTGCCTATGGTATTGGCAACTTGCTCATCTGGAAAGTCACCATCAGTGAATGCTCAGGTTTAAGAGCAACAAATGCTCACCCCCTGATGACTTCCTTTTTCAGGGAAGACCTTGCATCGTTCAGCAAGACAATGTTAATTGCATGCTTCAGCTATTGCAATAACATGGCTTGGTAGTAGAAGAGTCTGGTCTGCCTGCAGTCCAGTCCTTTCACCAACTGAACACATCTGGTGCATCATGAAAAGCAAAATAAGACAAAGAAGACCCAGGATGGTTGAGAAAATGAAATCCTATATCAGATAAGTATGGGACAACATTTCTCTCCCAAAGGTCCAGCAGCCGGTCGCCTCAGTTCCCAGACATTTATGGACTGTTGTTAAAAGAAGAGGGAATACTACACAGTTGCAAATATGACCATGTTCCAACTTTTTGAGACATGTTGCTGCCATCAATTTGAAGACGAGCTTGAATTTTTCATGAAATAGCAAAATGTCTCACCTGAAACATTGATATATTCTGTATGTTCTTTTGTAAATGAAATGTTGGTTTATGAGATTTGCAATTTATTGCATTGTGTTTTTGAAAATATTTTACACAGCATCCCAACCTTTTCGGAACTGAGGTTATATATATTCTCCTTTAGAAACATTATTTATATCATTCATAATATAAAAATATTGATATTAAGTATAGAAAGCCATTTCTCCTGAAAAATACAAACAAAAATGAAAAAGCACAGACAATCAAATACAGAAACATGTGCTTGAAAATACAAAATGATTTAGCAGCCAATGACGATGTAATAGAAAAAAGCAAATAATTCATGTTAAAATTATTATTTATTAGATATTAGTTTGCGCATTCGCCTTTCAAGCGAAAGTTCCCTGGTTCGATTCCAGGTGGGGACACAAGGCCGTCTCACCATGGAGGGTTGCGTGAAGAAGGGCAACCAGCATAAAACCTCTGCCAAATTACGGACGCGGATTAATCCGCTGTGGAGACCCCTTGGTGGAGATTACAAGGGAGAAGCCGAAAGGTGCATTTGTTAGATAGTAGTGTTGTTTTTAGTGGTAATTTGTTATAGCAGCAGTTTCATGGCTTTCCTTTGCTTGCAAAATATTTGGCAATGGTACATGTACAACACATCTGTGTGTATGACACTAGGCTATTGTTCATTAGGTAACAGCAGTCTTTTGTGATACTTTAAAGAATTGTAAATAAAACACACAAAGAAAAAAAATGCAACATGAATGAATGAATGACTAATGACAAACTTACAAGAATAGTAGTAGGAATATTACAGTGGTATCTACTATTTTTAATGTAGTCTTTTAACATAAATTTTAACAAGTGACTTGTCCTTTTGTTTTTTCTGAGTATACTGGTTTAACTATTTGTACAGGACCAGTGCCAGTATTGGGAGCCATCTGACTGTGGCTCTAAGCCTTAATTAGAGTTTTACTTTGCAGATCCTGAAGCAGTGAATATTTTTCCTTTCAGACAAGGTCTATGCTAAAATCCATTTAAAACTCACTCCACTCTACACTATCTCGTTTCTTAGAGGATAGAATTCAATTTGACACTAAGGTAAACCATGTTGACAACCTATTGCTTTCCTACCCTGCAGTAAACCCTGGCTTTACCTTCAGGCATTGTGTTGATCCATGTTGATCAGAGAGCAGTAAAGTGCCTTTCCACTCAGTCCCTTTGTGCATTTCAGTTTTTTATGGTACCTGTCAGTGATTTTGGAAATAGGCAAATGATGCATGTTTCAACAAGACCATTTTAGTCAAAGGTTTTGTGTTAAGGCCAAAGCATCTTGTTGCAGTGCACATAGTGTAATGAGTGAACCAAGAGGGTACATGAAATTCTATAGCCACTACTGTGTAACACAGCATGTACAACAGCATGAGCATTACAATTATTAGGCAAGTAGGTCTTTTAGTGTACACAAAGTGAGCTTTGTGCACATCTATATGTTTGTATGAAAGAAATAGAGAAAAGTTGCGTTGAATGTTTTGACATGTCAAAAGTAGCTTATCTTTTGGAGTATTGTCAGCTTTTTTCTTATCCACATCTCAAGTCTGCTATACTGTGTGCATACTGATACAATGCCAGATATTTACAGTACTGTGCAAAAGTCTCAAGCCACCCTTTATTTCCTGATATTTTGCTTCTAAGGAACCAGACTTTCTTGTCATTTTTAAAAGTGGTCTTGAGAAATAGTTCTCCAGGCTTTCTGAAGGTCTTTCAAAGTTTTTCTTTGGACATTGGCTGCTTTTTCAAGTTTCTTTCCAGTCCTTGAACCTGACCATTTTCAGAGGAATGCTTCTTGTTTGTTAAGCCACTTGTGAATCATTCAAGCATTAAATGGGACCTAATACAAAGGATAAACTGGTGTTGTATCTACACATGACTTAGGTCAGAACCAGTTTTAAATTTTATCTTCAGGCACTTTGTTACTAGCAGCCTGTCTCAAAAATGTATAATTTTCCCCCATTTCTTTATGTACAAAAAATACCAACAAAAACACAGTTTGACAGGCTTGGCATTGTATTTTGCACCAACAAGGAGATTCCCAAAGAACTATTAGCAAGGAAACGTGGCATGGTTTACAGTGTGCCCTTAAAAATTTTAAGGAAACTAGACATGTGGGGGACAAGATAAGAAGTGCAAGGCCAAAAAACTATCAGCAACAAATGAACAGTATCTGAAAGTCAAGTCTTTAAGAAATAGGGGGAAAAAATCTAGCAAAGACTTGACACAGGACCTGAGAGATGCACCTGACTCTTCAGTTGATCCTTCTGCTGTTTGCCAAAGCATCATCAGAAATGTTCGCTGTTGGAAGGGTGGCCAAACAGGGAAAACTGGCTGAAGTATGCTCAACTCCACAATAACTGGACTGAAAATCAGTGGCAACAGGTCTTACGGAGTAATGAATGGAACACTAAGCAGTGTGGGATTATCTTCAGTCCTTCACACCTTCTCTATGACATGCTTGACAGCACAGGAGCACATTAGGCAGCAGACTCATTCCACCATGATGCACCACAGATGCACCTGGACTGTTTATCTTAAGGCTGTATCTTGTATATTGTATTTCATGTGATATATTGCACTTTTTACATTAAGACAAGTTTATTTTTATTTAATTTTCTATATATTTCATTTATATTACATATACATATTACATATTTCATATATATTAATATTTAGTATTTTACTGGTTAATGGAAACCTGCACTTTTTACATATAGGTTTATACAGTTTCATGTTCTCATCTTTCAAATGCACATATATTTATTCATAACAAATGGAACATCTGGAACTCAAACAATTTCCCCCCTTGGATTAATAAAGGATTCTGACTGAACGGAACAAAAGGCAGCCAACATCCAAAGAAGGGTTTTGGCTGTCCTTCAAGAAGCCTGGAGAACTATTCCTAAAGATTACTTAAAGAAAAGACAGGAAAGCTTTGCTAAGAGAGTTAAGGCTGTGCTAAAGAATAAAGGTGGTCATACCAAATATTGACTCTCAAGCTTGTTAGAGCTGTACAACCTCTGTTTTTGCATTATGTTCTATATTTTCATTTGTGTTTGCACATTTTTCAATAAATCATCAACTATTTTTTATTTTCTGAGGAAAATATAAAGAAATGAGGGGTGGCTCAAAACTTTATCACAGTACTGTACCTATTTGGGTTTTCAGGTAAAATTAAAGTTTGCATAAATATGAACTATAATTATATTCCAGCTGTGTTCTGTTCTTACTATTTTTTAAATTTATCTGCTGTATTTGGTTCCAAGCCCGAGTAAATGGGGAGGGTTGCATCAGGGAGGGCATCCGGCGTAAAATCTTTGCCAGATCCAAATGCGGACTCATAATACATGATCTGCTGTGGTGACCCCTAACGGGAGCAGCCGAGAGAAGAAGTAAAAGAAGATACAATATTTGCTGTATTTTTAGGTTATTTGCTGTATTTTTAAAAAAAAATATTTGGTACATTTATTGAAATATTTACTTTATTTTAACGTTATCTGCTGTATTTAAAATTATTTACTGTATTTGAAATTATTTGCTGTTTTTTAGTTTATCTGCTGTAATAGGTTATTTGCGATATTTTAAAAAATATTTGCTGTATTTTTAGGTTAGCTGTTATTGTATATTTAATTTACTTTCTGCTTTATAATTTATTTGCTGTATTTTAAACTGTGTATTTTTTGCTTTTCAGATGTGGACACTTGAATTTACCCTTTAAAAATAAAGTATCTATCTATCTATCTATCTATCTATCTATCTATCTATCTGAGTAAAATCTTAAATAAACATGCTCTTAATGACATAATACTTTCTAAAATAAAATGTCATTTTATTTTAGCTTTCGTCTGATGGTTTTTATAGAAAGAAGGGCGGGTTTATTAATGCCATTGGTTGATGCCTTGCATACTTTCTCTCTATTGGTTCAACGTCATGTCACTCACAGATTGTTCGGGTCTCTTTTCCTGTGTTACCGCCCTAGGTCTGAGTGAGGAATAAAGCAGAGAAGACATCGTGTTGGGAAGACTGGTGCTATTTGGACATTCCTTAGCTAGGTCCCATCGGCCTCAGGTAAGGACATAGATAACTCTGTGGGGTTGGAAATGAGTTCGTCAGTCAGCTGGTTTGACCAGCCTTGTAGTTTTGCAGGCTGTCATTTGTATTCTGTTCTCTGTGGCAGCTAAACGGTTAGCAACTTGAGTGAACTGCAAAGGTTAGCGTGTTAGCTTCTACATCTTAGCGGGGTGATGGTGGGCTCCATCCGAAAAATGTCGCTAAGTTACCGGAGCAAGTGCCCCATGAACCGCCTGAGCCGATGTGTGGTGACTTTTGTGATAATTACTATCATTATGGCTGCTGTCAGCGTGATAATCGTAAACATGTCAACGAGTTAGCTAACGCCATTCCATAGCCCGCTATGTCTACAGAAGATGAGGTAGCTACGTTTCCACTTTATGTTTATAAGGTTTTTACCTTATAAGCAGGGCTGAATAATCTGGTGTCTTCTCTTCCCAGTATTGGTAATCTTATACAGAATGTAGGTCTGATTTAATGTGAGCTGCCCATCCCTGTCAGCCAGACAATTCATTTTACAAACGGGATGAATACCCTCTGTGTTCCTCTGTTTGACTGAGACAAGAGTTTTTTTTTAAGGGCATGCCTTTAGTGGGATGGCTCACACCAGTGTAACAGGTTAGGGGAAGACTGTGGTTTGTTGTTATTAAAGTGCAAGGTCATTGTACCTGCTTTACAAGCTTTCACACACATTCATTATTCAAGGATCAGTGATATGTGTTTTCACTAAGGTAGTTTCACCAGCAGGGCTCAGTGGTGAATGAAGGGTGTGGCCCAAGTCTTATAGGAAGAGGTCTGCTTGGGGACATGCGGGTTTTCCCTTTAAGCCTTGGGGCAGGTGGCCTTTCTGGAGCTGTGAAGCATGGCTTGTAACCAAGTGATATGTTGTGGTGACTGCTGACTTGACTTTTTTGGTGATACTGCTTCCTCTACCACTACTGCAGCATTGCAGATAAACTGGCTCTTCAGATTGGTTTTGTTTATCTCCGCATACCTTTCATTGGAGGGTGAAACCTGGCTCTGAGCCACAGTAGTAAATGGGGGCATTAGTTTTTGCAAGACAAAGCTTTCTTGAACCTGTATTCATAATCTTGCCCCTACTGAGCTGAGGGTAGGGCACTCTTTGAAATCAGTTCTCATTATATAATAATGTGGTGTGTCTGGACTGTGCAGGGATGTCAGGGGAATACACAAATCATGTGTGTTTGTTAGAGAAACACCCCACTTCCTGTCTAAACCTTGCCAGCTTTGTGAAAGAGTTAGAGGGAAATAATGTTTAAGTGGATGACTAAACTAAAAGTTGCTTTCTTTTTCTGACTCAGCTTTCTAACTGTTACTATGGCTCACCAAGGCCTGATACTGTACTATTCAAACACAATTTGTTCTCCTGACACCGATTACTTACTGTTTTTACTTTAATATGTATTGCAGTGAGCATATCTCAGTGTCAGTGTGATCAGGCCTGCTGTTGCTATCTCTGTCTCCTTCCATCTGTTTTCTATCATTTCTAACACTTTCAGGCACCTGGAGAGATTGAACACACACACACTGAGTAACAACAGGGTGGGGAGATGAACAGTAGAGGAAAAAAAGCTGGAGGAGAGTAGGTGGGAAGTGGAAGTACAGAGTCTTTTCCCATGGGTAGCATAGCTGGGTCATTCTAACTATAGTCTTTTTGTGCCGGTGTTGGGGTGGTGTTCTGTAATAATGTAATAGTAGTTAGCACTTCCTGTTAATCCTTGAGCTGCAAATTACTGTTCCTGAAACTTCTGAGTGTTGAGATCTAAACAGCCCTGGGAGGAATTATACTTGTCTCAGATGAACTTAATGTGTTTTATTTTAGCTGCCATTGCTTATGTAATTTAAACTAGGGATATCTTGGATGGCGGCATAGTGGTGTGGTGGTTAGCACTGTCACCTCATAGCAAGAAGGTTCCTGGTTCAAACCCCAGCAGGGGCCTTTCTGTGTGGAGTTTGCATGCTCTCCCTGTGTCTGTTTACTCTGGGTACTCCAGCTTCCTCCCACAGTCCAAAGACATTCCTGTTAGGTTAATTGGTGATTCAAAATTGGCTGTGGATGTGAGGTAAATAAAGTAATGTTTAAATGTATGTTTTTTTAATTCTTGTTTATTTACAGAATAGAAAGGCAACAAATGATATAAACATATTTGACATATGCATAAGTACATACGTATACATGCTTGAATATTATGTACATCCAGTTTCCATTCTTGAATGTATGGTTAAAATGTAATTTGTAATCTAAAGGGCTTTGAGTGGTCTGGCTAGAAAAGTGCTATATAAATGTAAGCACATTATATGTTGTATCACAGTAGGTATGATGAAAATGGAGACTCAAGTTTGGCTTTAAACATATTTATATGACTTGTTTTGGGTATAGTGTAGCCAAAAGGTAGAAAAAGATATTTTACACTGCACTCTATTCTCATCTCTCACTTAATTTATCGATGAATGTAGTCAGTATTCTTGCTATAAAATACAGTGTAGCTTACCACAGAGTACTTGGCATTAAGATATTATGTTTGAAGTTACGCACATTCTCAAGAATAAAACTTTAACTTTGTAAATTGTCTACTGCAGGAAAAAGGCACAAAATATATCTCATCAGGTGAGCTTAAATGATTATACTTACGGCTTTACGTGTAGGCTGAGCGTACAGGTGAATGTAGCATGCAGACACATTTGCTGTATTATTGGACTTGAGCCATCTGTTGTCTTCAAGGATTACCAGACAGGAAGGAGAAGGAGAAAGGATTCAATCAGATTGGACTAATGGATCCTTCCAGTGCCTCCACCTCGGCCCAAGTTAACCTAATGTCATCATTATCCCTGTCTGCATGCTCCATTACTCTTCTGTCTGCACGTGTAAAAGTACTGGGCCTCACTGTATACGATGGCTGTTGTTTTTATTAATTTGCTGAATAATTTGCTAATGAAGTGGAAAGTGAGAGAAAGCTGGATAACTGGTGTTGTTATTCCAGAACAAGTAAATGAGAAGACATCTACAAAGTGATGAAGTCAATATGTAAATACAGAAAACCCTCAATATGGTTTTTGTATCCCTGGACCACTTGATGTTGTTGATTAAAAAATGAACAAAAGACCTCTTTCCAAAACAAGCAAGATAAGGATGATGTCACGAGAAACATATCCTAGTGCGCTCCATGAACAAAGCACAGGGAACTGTTGTGGTATTTGCAGCATGCATAATGTTTTTCATATGATTTGGATGCATGCAATGTTTTTAACCCAGCGAGGCTACATTTTACAATTAAAAGCTTTTTGTATGTATGCTGCTGCTGCAGTTTAGTGCTACATTTATCACAAATGCTGTTTTCATCTCACGCATTTTCTTGAATTTTCCTCTGTAAGCCTTTATGACTTTGATTTTTTTTTTTAAATTTAATTTACATAAATTTACAGGCTGACCTATTCACCACCTTACCTGAGAGGCACTATTACCTTCACTGCACATTCACTGTTCCCTCACTGTTAGCAATGATCCTGCAGTAAGATTATACAAGATAACACTGTAGTAACTGTTTTCCAGGGTCTGATTAAACTGAGGATGAGATCATTATGTCCCTTAGCTTTGATTTAAGTCATCAGTAATGGCATTTGAGCTTCATCTGTTGGCACTCAGACTTGCAAATGCCCCTGCTATGACTCTTGTAATCATTTCAGAAATAAATGTGTGTACTTGTAGTGCAATAATGGAGCAGATGAGGGGAAGAGTTAGCTTAGGACAGAACCTGAATTGTGGAGACACGGAACTGAATTGCGAGAGATGCTGACCATGTCAGACTCCCCAGGAATTCTCTGGACTGGAGAAATTAGTTGGGCAGCTCCAGGAAAATGGCACTGCATGCTTAAATAATCCTTTGCAAAACCACAGAGCTGAGTATTGCTAAATGATGTAAGTGCTATACAATATATAGACAAAAACATTGGTCCGCCTTCACATTACATCTACGGGAGGGTTTATGACAACCCACTCCTAATCCATTAGCATTAATATAGCTTTGCTTTTTTTTGTACTGCCTCAATTTTGCACTCAAAAATAGTGTGACAAGAAACTTAAAGTCTTTAAAACAGGTCAGTTATTCTTATAATGAAGATTTCTTTTTTTTCCAACACAAGGAAGTGAATAACAAAGTTAGATAAAATAGGAGAAAAAAAAATTGGACTCCGCTAATTGGCTAAACTGTTACTTTAAAAAAATGGAACGGTCTCCACTCTTTTAAATAGTCATTTAATCCTTAACATTTATACACAAGCAATGTTTTGATGTTTATTACTAATTTTCATCTGTTACCTAAAATAGTTTGGCTGGACAAGCACATGAAATAGTTATTTTAAACATCAATTTTGCCCCAGAATTTAACAATTGGTGCGTCACTTGTTTCTCTGTGCTTTAGGACATCTACAGGTAGCAACTACAGCAAGATTTCGCAGCTCAGTTACTGTTACTTAATACTACAGCTATGCAGTGATGCCTATTCTGAATGTATACTAACATACTCTTGCAAAAGAGGAATACAACTGTTTTTTTTTAGTGTGACAAAAGACAATTACTTGAAATGATAGGAGTTAAGTTTAAGTGTGTTTACATTAAGTGTGCATGAATGATTAGAAGAAAACATCTATGGAGTCCTGCAGGGAGTCTGGAAATCATGAGGTCATTTACTGTTCGGACTGTGGCGTGGGAGAAGGAACTGCCTTTTGATTTTATTTGACAGGACACATACTCAGTCACTAACGTCTTCTCTTATCTGAGCTTTATTTAATTTTAACTGTGGTGTTCAGGCCTTTAGCTCCAAAAGACAAATATTCACATGACTTTCATTACCCATTAGAATAAGCTTCCTTTGTTTCTTCTTCTGTCTTGATAGTGTTTTTTAACTTGCACAAAATTTCATTTGCAAAGGCTTGTTTGTGAGTCTTATGGGGTTGCTCAGAGGATTTGTCTGAGCCTGAGAAAGTTCTGTCTTTGTTCCAGCTGTGTGTGTTCACCATCATTGCGTCATCCCATCCTTGTTATTCAGCCCAGCTGTGATCAAGTATTGTTTCACAGCGATGAGATAAACAATGTTTATCTCAGTTAACTTTAGTTTAGTTATTTATTTTTTTGAGTTTGCTTAATAAATGGAAATTTCTGCACCACCTCTCATCATGAACTTTTTTTACGTGTGTGTTTTCAGGTAGTGTCTTTCTGGTCTGGAGCAGTAATCCCTAAAAGGAGCAGTGTGGCTGTGGTCTGGTGTTCAGTGTTGCTTAGCAGATAGTACCATGGCATTGTCATACAAGAAGGATCTGGACAAGTATAAGGATCTCGATGAAGATGAAATCCTCAACAAACTGTCAGCAGAGGAGCTCAAACAGCTGGAGACAGCCCTCGAAGAGATGGACCCTGAGGTCAGGGATCGGTGAGGCTGGAGGAGCTCCAGGGCTCCCCAGTGGGAAGAAGTTTCTTTGGTTAAGAGATTTATTTGAAAATTGTCTATTAAAAATTAAAGAGAGTTAATTTACTTTATGCTATCTGTTTGAGTCATAGTCTCACAAAATTACATCTAATTTTACCAGTTATTAACAACTTTATGCTGTGGTTGCAGTATTGAGTGATAGAAAGTAGAAATGGTTGAGGTTAACCCTTTCGCTCAAAATACTCTGTCACGTTTTTGCTGTTTAACTTCATGGAATGCATTTAAATTCACAAATTTACATGTAATGGTGGATGTTTTTCCTTGTAGCCTGACAATCACACCTCCTACTCCACAGTCTCTATGGTTGGGAAAATAATTTAAAGCTGCAGCAGCTCAGGCTGCCAAGTCTCTTTGAGTAGAGCTGTATAGTGTAATGGAATCCCTTCCGAGCCCCTGGACATTTTCGTTAATTTCCATCTAGTGAGGCAAATAAGCCTACGTAGCAATCACACAAGGCCCACAGGAAGCAGCAGCAATGGGAAAATACTAATTTCTGGATCTCATGTTGATAAAGAGACAAACTCAAATTTGATGTGCACACAAAACAAAGTATTGCATTTGTTTTTAATGATTGCTATGTGTATATATTTCCACACATCATTGTTAACCTCTGCCAAGTTTTTGCTTACCTACAACAAATCATCCACAAGTTGCGTTTTTGTGTTGGTCTTCTGCACATCAGGTTAAACTGGCTTGAAGTGTTTTTAACTTCCTGATTTGAGTAATTCATGTGTAATTTAACATGTCAGTCTCAAACTCCTCCTTCTGGCACCAAGACCAGCTACCATGCAGACCTGAAAATGTAGAGGATACACTGGCAAAAGTTTGTCAGCAAATTGCACTAAATATTGTTTAGTTTGGATTAGGCAACATTATCATCTCAATGTGCTACATAATTGTGGAATTTTTTTTTTTAAAGCAGAGCAGCCGGTTTAAAGAAATCTGATACTAGAGTTTTGAAAGTACTATCAAGGAGGTACTCTGATGGTGTTGCAGTGCAGTGATTCATCTCTGTATTTTTAAACGCACGATTCTTTTTCATTACAGTTCCATTAATGCAAACGTGAAAACATTCAAAGCTTAAAAGTACTGTTTAGCATTTGGCAGTATATGCATTGAAGACTTTAAGCTTGCCATTAGTGTATTGATGTCTAAGGTCTGATATGGGTCCTTGTTTTATCTCCCCAGAATGCTCTTCTCCCAGCGGGTTTACGTCAGAAAGACCAGACTACTAAAAAAGCTACAGGCACGTTTGACAGAGAACGCTTGCTCAAATACCTGGAGAAGGAAGCCATGGAGTACAAGGACAGAGAGGATATCGTGCCTTTCACTGGAGAGAAAAAGGGTGAGTAGCATGGTGCTATTACATGTTAGTACTGTATTAGTCAGGGAATGGAGATTCAAAGTGTGCCTGCTTGTGTAGAAGCAGCTCAGGAATAACAGTAATTACTGTTCTGCTGTCTTTGCAGGTATTATCAAAGCGTATCTGCTCTGATGCAATGTACAGCAGTGTAGGGAGGGTTTGTTTGTGCCTGAGGGAGGGACAGAGGGAATGCTGTTCAGAATTTTATTCCTTTAAACTTTCCTTTTGATCGTTGGTTAAAAATAAATAAGCAAATATCATTGTGGCTCACTGGTTGAAGAGTTATCTGAGAGTCCATTTATGTATTTTGGTTAGTTGATTTAAAATATACAGTCAATTCCTTCTTTACAGCAATTAATATTGGTTATGCACAGATGTATATAATCAACCTTAGGTGATAAAAAGTGAGAAGACATTGAGTGTGGGATGCCTCATTGCAACTTGTCTTGGATATGACTGCCAAAGGGGGGGCTATACGAATACAAACAGCATAGTGCATGATTGTGGCATAAGTTTTCTCACTAAAACGTAAAACCTGCTGCTGAACTGATTAGGATTAATAATGCTGTAAAAACTGATATAACCTAAGCTTTCCTTATGAAAAGTTTTGATAGGTTTATGACATATGGTGGTAGTCTTAGTCACTTTTTAGTGAACACATGGGGGACATGGGTAGGAAATCTTTAAGGGAGGAAGGAATGTCTTTTGTTGGGATCTCCAAAGATTTGAAAGCTACTCCCTCACTCGAGAGGAAATATGGCAGAGATATCTTCCCCTGACCTAACCATGGCCTGTTATAAGCATGTGTGCATGCATGTGCGCGTGCTGTGACAACATGGAAAACTCTCATCACTGTGGTGGTTCTGTGGAATGCAGCTGATTCTCTTTCCCTTGTTAGACTCACCCCCTGCTGATAAATAATGTGGTCATAAGTGTTTGTCTCTAGTTCCAGTACTGCACATAATTTCTAAGGAAAACAGCCTGCTTGAGTCCATAGTAACCGTTTTACCCCTTTAGCAACTTGCATGTACTGGGTCAGTTCTTTTGTTTCTTGTCAATAATCCATCTTTTGTATTGTTTCTTGTTCACTCAGGGTTTGATAGCCTTGCTAACAATAAGTTGTGATAATGATTGAAGCAGATTATCTTTAGAAAATGAAGAGATGACGTAAGAAGGCTGATAAACATTTTGTTTGTTTTAAGTTGCAGCGGAGGGCGTGGCTGTTGCACCAGGCAAAACACACAGCTGTTGTGTAGTGTCCTGTAGCCTCCAGCGTTCAGATTTTCTCATGAATTGCTTTCATAGTTGAAGCATTTGCCATTAAGCATCCATATAACAGGAAGTGCTACTGCAAGACAATTGGGTCTAAGTTTACTGCTCAAGCTGAGCGTTGAGTTTGCTAGATTATTCTGGTTGTATTCCTTTACAGTGTGTAGCCCAGGTTTTTGTTTTTTTTTTTTACCTGCAATTAAGAAATGGCCCCTAAACACATCAAAGGCATGAAATCATCCGGTTACTGTTTTTAAATTGCTAATAGGATGCACTCACTGAATATGTGTGTATGATTATGTCTATTCAAAATGTGGCTTGCACAACAGAGGCTTGAACTAAGAAGCAAGTTCAACACATCCAGGATATCTTTCCATTATCTGGTGTCACTTAACCTAACATTGGTGATCAGGATAAGCGGTCACACAAAGGTGGTTATCAACTCAGTAAGTCAACCCAGGGTTTATGAATCCAGTTATAAGTGTGTTGACATGAAAGGGGGGCATTGGCAGCATCTGACCAGTCACAAACATTTATAAGTCTGATGACAGCCGAGCAGCTGATCTTTTTCTTTCCCCAAAAGAAGATAAAACTAACATACGAGAAAAAATATGAAGAGGTTATATACAGAATACAGGCTGGAGTCAACATAGCTGCTGCAGATAAAGTAGCAGTATTTGTCTGTAACAGGAAAAGTGCTATAAAGTAGTATAGTATTAAAAGTGCTGTATGAATGTGTGTGAGCTATTAGCACTCTGGAAAAGATCTACTATATTAATAAGGTGTAGATTATTTGAAGCCAATAAGGAAAGTCAGCAAAAATGTTTACTGTGTGTAACTTAACACAGTATCACAGTTCTATTATTAAAGAAGAACTGTCATACTCTAATCTACCGCCTCAGGTAGATTGTGGGTTGCAGCTTTTTTTGAGAGCTGCTTGTCCAAACAGTGTTAATGAGTGAGTGAGTCATTTGTCACAGGAAACCAAACACAAAAAAGAAATGTCCAGCTATCTTTGTGAGAACCAGTTTCAGTTTTAGTCCATCAGAGTGATGACATTTTGTGGCAGTTCAAACTTTGTGGCCATCTCATTTTTTTCAGACACCTTTAAAGGCCGTTTGAGGTTCAAGACTTTGTGTGAGGGTTAAAGTAAGAATTAAATTTGTTTTTTTAAAATGGTTTTTAAACTAATGTTCCCCAATATGACTCATTCCTTTTATCAGTTATATATAAAATCCTCTGGGATCACAATTATATAAAAGCCATCCAGATTGCTGGTCTCTTGGCCCTGGTTTTTCCTTGTTTCTGGTGAGTCAAATTTCACTCCAGAGGGATTGGCACAGGATGCTGCCTGATGGCTGTATTTACTGTTTATTGGCATTTAGGAAGTGCCAGAGCCCCCACTAGGGACCAGTTTGAGAAGTTTGATTGGCTTGACTGACTTGCATGGAGGGAAAAGAACGAAGGCTTGTTCTCAGGGTGCTTTTCTTTAAGAAGACAGGCATATAGAACGGCAGCAAATAGCACCCACTGCATGGTCTCTCTGTCCAGTGCAAGTGTTTGGTTGCCCCAGCAGTGCATTTTAGAATAAACTCAAGTCATTGTTGCATGACTTCCTTTGCGCTTTCCGTTTCTTCCCTCTGATAGGTTACTATGGCAATACTGTAATTGTCAGACAGTCATGGCTTGTCCAAGTTCAGCTAGTTTGAACTGCTGTCTGTGAAATAGCAGAAGGCCGATACTTACTTCTGTTGAGGACTTTTAACCTCCCTGTCAGGATTCATTGTGTATTTTAACACCCTTCAGTTGCAGTGGGTGTAACTTTTTCAGTACACTGACCAAAAATGGCAAAACTTCAAGAGGAAAAAAAAATTGTAGAAATGGATTAAAGTGGGACCATGATGGGTGATCCAGTGTCCTGCAGTCTGATATCAAAGAAAAAAGTGAAATTGTTTAAGGAAGCTCATTAAACAGTATCTATCATAACAGTCTAACATCTCATAAATGTTCACTTTTCTGTCTGTTCCTGTTTCTGCTGCCTGGTTTTACCAAGGCTGCATTGCCTCCTTTAGGTTTAGACTTTGAAACTTTGTTCTTCTTTCCCCAAAGGTAAAGCATTTGTTCCTAAGCAGAAACCAATAGAAATGCGTCAGGAGGAGGTCACGACACTTGATCCAGAATTGGAGGAAGCTCTGTCCAGTGCCACAGATACAGAACTGTGTGATCTTGCAGGTAAAAATAAATAAATAGCCAAGAGAAATTGAGACATATTTGCTAAAACCTAACTTTTTATGTGGTTGTTACTGAAAAGAAAGCTTTGCACACACACTGTTGTAGTTGTGAAGTGTTCAGTGTTTTTGAGCCAAGTCTTTGCTGGGACAATAAAACACAAACCCCTTTCATGCAGTCTTTTCCATGGCTCTGTCTTTTGCTGTGTGTGTTGATGGGGGAATGAAAAGGCTCATTGAGCAAAATGGCACCACTGCTCTGCTATGCCATTTAGAATTTGCTACTTAAATTCACACTGAACAGTGGAGAACATATGTACTCATGCAGGGTCCTTACCACAGTTACTGAGTGTATGGTTTGTTTTGGTTTGCAGCGATCCTGGGTGTACACACACTGGTTACCAGTAGCCAGACATATGATGGGACTGGAAGTAAAGAGAGTCACAACAGTGAGTACCATTAGTAATTTCATTCTGTTAATTGAAAAGTCTTGAAGAGAACAACATCTTATCTTATACCTGTTTTTGTCTTTTAGATGTGATCAAAGGAGAAAAGATGAATCCAGTGTTTGATGAGCCTCCCAATCCCACTAATGTAGAAGAAACGCTGCAAAGGATAAAAAATAATGACAGCTCCTTAACAGAAGTCAACCTCAACAATATTAAGGTACCCAGAAACACAAGTTTTCACCATGTGTATATGTTAGTCAGTCCCGACACCAATGGCAGTGTCTCTGTTGGCTTTTCAGAACATTCCAATTCCCACACTGAAGGACTTCGCCAAAGCCATGGAGAAGAACACACATGTCAAGAAATTCAGCCTGGCAGCAACGCGGAGTAACGACCCAATCGCAGTGGTGAGAGGGAGTGGTTTGCAGGTTTCTAATGGCTTTGTTGACACCTGAAAACTTTACATTCATGTTTTTGCCTTGTCTTCCTCTCAGGCTTTCGGTGACATGCTGCGGGAAAACAAAACATTGCGAAGTTTGAATTTGGAGTCAAACTTTATCACTGGGACAGGGGTTCAGGCTTTGGTTGATGCATTGCGAGACAATGATACACTCACAGAGATCAAGATAGACAACCAGGTACAATAACAATTAATTTTTTTTATTGCTTCTTAGTAGTTGTGTGCTGTGTAGGTAAAGAAAATGCCAATTAACACAAATCGGTTACAGATACGTATTAACTGCAGATACAGATTTGAACAAGTTAGATTAGGGTGGATTTGTTTTTCATTTAAATTTAATAACATTATTTATATAAAAATTTCACCTCCTGTAATTGGTCTAAAATTATGAACTATCCAAAAAATATGTTTATACACTATAAACAAACCTAATCACTGTTGTGCAACAGCCTCTTTTTGTCAGACTAGGCTTTGTCTTTTTAATCTGAACTGTGATCCAGGGGAGGTTTCACACCAGTAATTTTACTTTGATTCAAACTAACAAAAAAAATTACAAATATCTAAACCAAGTAAGCACTCTTATCCATTCTGCTGTAGGCCTAACTCTGATGTTCAGATTCTAACCTCTGTCTTTTTGTGACTACTGCAGAGACAACAGCTGGGTACTACCATAGAGATGGAGATAGCTAAAATGTTGGAAGAGAACAATAGCATAGTGAAATTTGGCTACCATTTCACCCAGCAAGGACCCCGATCCAGAGCTGCCGCGGCAATCACCAAGAACAACGATCTGGGTATGAAGCACAACACGCACGCACGCGCGCGCGCGCACACACACACACACACACACACACACACACACACACACACACACACATACATCAGTGTCAGACTTGTTTAAACTTGCAAATGTTGGCAAGTTGTTTCCCCGTCGTATTACCTTCCAGTTTTTATACGTCTATATGGGAGTGTCATGACACAGCTGAAACAGCTGTTCAGTTTCTTATTCAACAAGACGTCAGTCCACAGTGACGACCTCTGCTCTTTCTTATAGCTCCTCCTCCAGTCAGAGTTGCAGTAGCACAGGTCTGGTGCATGGGTGTGGTTCCCCACGTGTGTCAATGCATCAATGATAACAGCAGTTTGTTACACAGAATTTGAATGGAGCATTCACTGTATTAACAGTCTGAACATTGACATTGTTTGATCCTACAGCTTTGAGAGTGACGGCATTTCACTTCTTCTTTTCTGTACATGCTGTCACACGCTATTGAAATGGGTGTAAACTTTGACCACATAGGTCATGATGACTCACTTAGCGTCTTCATGATGAACTAACAAGCCTGCATAGGGTAAAGGTTGTTGAGCATGTGGAAAATTGTTTATTCTTATGTTCTTCAAATTAACTCTTTTGGCTCTTGTTGATTGGATTTTTTTCCATCTTTAGTTCGCAGGAGGCGAGTGGAAGGGGACCTGTAGGGACAGTGCGCCACCTGTCTCTCAGCCAGTCCTGTTTTTCATCTCATTGTGTGAAATGATTTCAGCCAATGCCCTTGTCTTTCTCATCTCACTGTGTGGAAACTTTAGTCTTGTGCCAAACTGCGGGGCAAGGCAAGCTAAACCAGAATATACATCTGAGAAGAAGGGAAATAACTGGAATTGCCCTCTCCCGTACACGTGTTCATACTTATGTTTATTATTATGTTGTTATTAAAGGTGTAAATCTTAGTTTTTAGTCAGTTCATTTCAGCTGCTCCTTTTTTCCGAGCCTTTATATTATCTGTCCAGACTTTTTAATTGCTTTTTTCCCTTTTATACAATTCTATAATTATATGAACCTATCATGAACATTACCAAGTAACAGAAACATCAGTAACAGCTCTATGAAGATAGTAACTAACACCTAGAAACTTTTTTTTGTCCTGATAATTTGCTATTGAGACTGAAACTTCTTATGGAATTCCTGTTTCGAATTAGCACTTATTATAAAGTGATGGGGATAGCACTGAAGTTTAGTGATGACTTTAGCTTCAGGAAGTGATGTCATTCAAGGCTAGGCTGGTCTTCTAGGAACAGAGTGGTTTTTGCTTATCAGTGATGACTAGCCTGCCGGCCATGCCTGAGCGTACAGCTGCCTCTTAGCATTGTAAAAACCAGCAGCGTTTTGCAGTCATGACTCATGGCAACAGCTTACCGTTGTCCATCACATGAACAGGGTGATTTGCAGGTGTTGTTTATTAGAGCTGCCTTGTAAAGCTAGAATGACTGTTGGGCTGGTGTGCATAACAGTGTGTGTGCGAAAAGTGCGCAAATTCTCTCAGCTAACATTGGTATTATACTGTGGTCAAACCAAGTCATAGGGTGTATATCAAAGATGGACATAGCCACCATGATATCCTATCTGGAAGGTTTTTCCAGTTGGAAACTTGGTGTTTGAAACCTGACAGGATTCACGAAGGGTGGATCTAACTGAGAAAAGGAGACATTGCACACTCATATGGTAGCAACACAAAGTGGCTATGTCATATCCTACCTTTATTGTCCTTTTTGACTTTCAAGGGGACTATAATAAATAAAATAAATCGTCATGTTGTATGAAATCAGAATCTAAAGTAACGGTTTAGACCATAAGCTCACAAGCAAGCCAACATGAAATCTGTGCCTTGCAAATTCTGCAGATTGAAGAGTAATGTAATAAACAAAAACAAAAAAAAACACTGCATGACTGCAGAAAACTATGAAAATATCTGCAGATTCCATTTGGGCCTGCTTGTTTAAGGCCATAGATCAAGTAAGCATTTCATTTTCTCAGACTTTTATACAATCAGATGTCTTTGAAACTGGAGGAGTTGCCCCTTGCAGGTCTTTAGAAAGAATTTCACTTTAATGCACTTCATTGGCTTCACAGTGTCCATCTTTTATGTTCAGTTTATGGCTTGACTTCAAAGTTTGCTAACATCACGTCTGTGCTGTTTGCTCAACCCCACATGTAAAATGTATACTTTATTTATCAGTGCGATATTGCTTTACTGTTTCGTTCTAAGATCTTGTTTTGATACGGTTTAAATTCAAATATTCATTTTTTTGTATCATTTTATTCTCTTGACAGGAAATTATAACTATGTTTTGATATTTTATAACAAGCAAAGCTGGGGTTGTACTGTAAAAGGATCGTGATATTAATGCTACAGTCTTGGCTGAAAAGGCCTTGATCTGCTCTTAGAGTTGTCTGCTTAATATACTTGGTTTCACTGATGCATAACCATGCCAAAGACTAACACATGCAGTGCTTAACTTATCAATATTAGACTTAATGGTTATCTGCTCAGGTTTGGCTTTATCACAGTACAAATCTGGCTAAAGGATCATATTGGTTAACTAGACTTGAGACCATTTTTCACAGTTCAATTTTTTTTTTTTTTTTTTTTTTTAATTTTTTTTTTTTTTTTTTTTTCTTTTTTTTTAAATTTTTTCCTTGATTTTTTTTTTAAAAAAAAAAAAAAAAATTTTTTTTTTTTTATAAAAAAAAAAAATAATAAAAAAAAA
>VUQH01037499.1:0-14888 GCA_015106775.1 Etroplus canarensis | reverse complement strand
CTCTTTTTCCTTTTTCTTTTTTTTTTTTTTTTTTTTTTTTAAAGTTTTGCCATTTTATGTTGGCCGTTCATAGCAACATCTTCATCAAGCAGTTCAGTGAGATGTGAGGAAGATATAGCATACTGTTTGTATAAAACTGTTTAGTTTTACCGCTCAGGTTGTGACTGCTTGTGAAATGTATCTTTGAACAACATCTCCCTGAAAACATTAACTTTTAACTTTTCAATTAAACTTCTGCCTCCATTTTGCTTTCAGCATCATTTATTACAAATTAGATGACAACTTGCTATGCGCGCATAAAATAGTACTTCTTTAGCCTGAGATAGGTTAAATGGGACTAATACAGGAGTTACTTGAAACTTGTATATACTGTTTGTGTGTAATAGGAACAATATGCTGGCATGAAGTCATCACCTGTGAACATCATGTTTCTATTGACCAAAAATGTTCTTTAATCAGCCTCACATTCCTTGGACAAGAGTTGTACTTTTGGTTTTTATATCCTTGCACTTTTTCCACAAGCATATCTGCTAGTATTTCTTTGTGTTTTTCATAACTGTGTTTTTCTGGTGGGCACTCTGCTAAAGGGGAAAACTCCTTCTATGCTTGAGCTTGTTAATAATATTCTGTGATTCATAATAGCTATATTAATTGTAAAAATGCCATCTCAAATTCAAAGTGTGCACATACAATGTTATGTGTACCACGTGAACCTACAAAAGTCACTGCTGAGATTTTTTTTTGTACCTTAAATCAAAATCCAGGTGTTAACACAAGAAATATGTATTATGATAAAACCATAAGACTGGTAAAACGCACTGCTGAATATAAAATGTCTTCAATAAATGTTTTACATAATCTGTGTGCCTTTTTCTCTCCTTTTGGTGTGTGTGTGTTATTGTTTTCATGTACTGAGTACCTAATTAAAGTAGCAGCTAGGTATAGTGAGCTCTTTCCTCTAGTCACTTCAGCTCAGAAGTGGGGGTTTTATGTTCTGAGATCACAAGTAAATTGTTTCAGCAATCTTGATTGCAATATGCTTGCTGAAGCAGGCTCCATCTAAAAAAGTAGTCCATCTAGCCATCCATTTTCTGCCACATACCCAGATTCAGGTTGTGGGGGCAGCAGTCCAAGCAGAGACACCTAGACCTCCCCATCCCCAGCCACCTCCTCCAGTGTGTCCTGGGTCTGCCTTACCTGGGATACATCCTGATCAGATGCTCAACTTATCTCATCTGGCTGCTTTCGACATGGAACGTAGCAGCCCGAAGTTAGAACACAAAGGGTTACCACCCCAGTAGAGATGAAGAAAAAAAAAAAGCACACATAATATAGTGGAGGTACTCAGTGGCAGAGAACAAGATAGTCAAAGATGCAATCTGAGGTGGTGTTTTGGATGTTATTGTGGCAGCCCTATTAAGGCCTCATTAAAGTCCTCATTAGTGGACACTTTTCGTGCCATCTAGTGGTAGCAAAAGCACAACAGAATAATTACTATTGCTCTACAGTGACCAAGTTTAAAGTGGTTGAAAACAGAATCAAACTTAATGATTGAAACTTATAAAAGGTTGTTTATGCTTTAAAAAAATCTCATTTGTGTCCAGCTTTGACTAAATTTGACAACAGTAGAGAGCTAGAGACAGTACTCTTGTATGTGATGCATTTCCAGGGAAAATTTCCCTGTTCAGAGATGAAAGACAGCTGAATGCAATAATGTTGTAAGAGTTTAATATTAATATCTCTCTATCTATTGTCCAGCATATCTTGTATAATAAGACAGTCACACACCTAATTTAATGCCTTTGTACCACTTCCCTAATAGTATAACATTTGAGTAATATGTTAATCAACACTAGGAAAATATTTCTTTTATGTTATTGTTCTGAATGCTTACAAATTATTTTAATAATTTTATAATTTCAGTCCAATATGTTGACACTCTGTCTAGGGAATACAGATGAAAAAATATATCTTAGCTAATCTTGGCACATGCAAAGCAAATAAAATCAATATGATTAATTTTTTTTGCACTTTACTGTATGCATGTTCTTTAGAAAAAAAAATCCTTCTGAATAGAGCTATTTCTGATATATTGGAAACTAGCAGACAAGACTTCAAATGCAGATGGTGTCACAAAAAGTAACAAATTCTAAAATATTAATTCATCTCATACATTTTCGAGTGACTACACAGAATATCTATACAGTTTCAAGGTGGGTGGCCAATATTATTATTGCCATTTTGGCATCTGGCCAAATCAGACATCAAGGTACAATCTCCTGTGATTTTTTTTCTGCAGAAAATTATGAGGTCAAAGCAACCCTGACCTTCCATGTTTTGGATATGATTTAATCATTTCATTAAATTTTACACTGGTGTGAAACTTTGCCATTTTTGTATGAATTCTTGAGTTGTGGCCAGAACTGTTTTTTGAGTACCAAATTTTAAACCGTTCATCTTTGAATCCAATTTAAGAGTATTTATGAGTATAACAAGTTAACATCAGTCCTTCTCACTTTTTTTTTAAATATGGTGGTCAGTACTCACAGACACAACAAAAGAAAAAAAAAACAGCCAAGACAGAGGCAAAAAAATGACCTGATGATGCAAGAGCAAAGGTCTGGGGATTACCAACTTCAACAAACCCCTCTCTCTGTGGTTGGCCCTACCTGTACAAAATGCAACAGTATTATCATGCTTATCTCCAAAGTCAGTAATTTACAACCCCAATTCCAAAAAGGTTGGGATGTAAAATACAAATAAAAATGGACCATAATTATTTGCAAATCTCATAACCCAATATTTTAATCACAAAAGAACATAGAAAACAGATCAAATGTTGAAAGTGAGATGCTTTACTATTTCATAAAAAATTCCAGTACATATTGAATTTGATGGCAGCAACATATTTCAAAAAAGTTGGGACAAGGCCATATTTACTACTGAGTTGCATCCCCCCTGTTAACATCTGGGAGCTGAGGAGAGCTGCTACTTGACCTCCAGAAGAGAAATTCTTGTCTGATATAGGATTCCAGTTGCTCAACAGTCCTGGGTCTTTGTTAATAAATTTTGCATTTCATAACGCACCAAATATTTTCAACTGGTGAAAGGTCTGGACAGGCACATCCAGCATCTGGACTCTTCTACTATGAAGCCATGCTGTTGTAATAGCTGCAGTATTCAGTTTAGCAGTGTTTTGCTGAAATATTCAAAGCCTTCTTTGTAAAAGATCATCTGGTGGGGGACATATATTACTCTAATACACACACACACATATATATATATATATATACCTTTCAATACTGAAGATGCCTTTTTAGATGTGCAAGTTTCCAGTACCATAGGCGCTAATGCACCCATACCATCAGAGTTGAAAGCATTTGAAGCATTTGAGTGCCGATAACAAGCCAGAGGATGCGGTATCCATAATTTCCAAAAAGAATTTCCAGTTTTGATTTGTCTGACCACAGAACAGTTTTATATTTGCTTTCTGGAAGAGTTCCCTAGCCCATGCAATCATTTCAATGACATAATCATGCCTGTTTACAATGCAGTGCTGCCTGAGGGTCCGAATATCACAAGCACCCAGTATTGTTTTTTGACTGTGTCCCTTGCACACAGATTTCTTGAGATTATCTGAATCCTTTGATGATGTCCTGTGCTGTAGATGATGGAATATTCAAAGTCTGTGCAATTTTATAGTGAAGAACATTATTCTGGAATTGCTCCACAATTTGTAGATGCATTTTCTTGCAGATTGCTGCAACTCTGCCCATCTTTACTTCTGGGAGACTTTTCTTCTCTAAGGTGCTCTTTTTATACTCAGTCACATTACTGGTCTATTGCCAGTCAACTTTATTAATTGCAAAATGGTTCTCCTGATGTTTCTTTTACCATTTACTTTTCCAGGCTTTTGTTGCTCCTGTGCCAACTGTTTTGAGGCGTGTTACTGCCATCAAATTGAAGATGAGCTAGTATTTTTCATGCAATAGTAAAATGTTTGATGTTTTTTTATGTTTTTTGTGAATAAAATATTAGTTTATGAGATTTACAAATCATGGCATTGTGCTTTTAATTAATATTTTACACAGCGTCCCAACCTTTTTGGAATGAGGCTTATATGTTTCACAGATCTACCAAAACACCCCCTGACACTGCAGATTTCCAAAAAGCACACCATATTTACAAAACTTACAAACTACTGCACTCTGTAACTACTAAAGCTGAGATTTCAAGCTGACATACCAAATCTCAAGTTCAAGGAGTATTTTTAATGACTGACAGATGGGCCTTTTGGTTTGAGAGGAACTCTGGGTGGTGTATGTATACACCCTTTAATAAAATTCAGTTTCAAGATTGTTTGCACATGCCTGCAAGATGATGTAATGTGCTCGTATATGACTCCATCCCTTTCTGGGTTTCCTGTGCCAGAGTGTTGCGGTGAGCTGCTGTCAGAGAAAACTGCACCTTTGGCAGTGAACTGTGGCCAGGAGGCAGAGTGACTCAAGTATTTCCACTCTGTGAGGGAATGAGCAGGTTTATGTCACGCCTGTTAATCAAAGCAGAAGGAAAAGTACAAACTGAGAATCAAAATCTCAAAGTAAACTGTACAGTTGTGCTGTTATGTAAGTACAGTGTAACTGTTCCCTCACACTATAACTATTAATAAGCATGCCCCCGCATGTGGAAAAAATAGACTCTAAACAGGAGCTTCTATTCCATGTATTTATTTGAGGTTGTTCAGAGAGTACTGTCATACACAGGATGCTATTTTTAGTTTTAAATAAGTAAAAGTGAAAGTTTCTGGCTTTTCATGAAGATGAAGCGTCAAAAGAGAATATAAACTGGTCATCTCAAGCTCAGTCAGCGCCAAACAACAAATCCTGATAAAGGCTACAGCTTATGTACATACAAAACAATTGTCATCTGTGTATTAAATGGAGAGTTTTTGCCTCGGCACATTGGCAGTGGCACTCTGGTTAAGTGTTATATTAATGCAGCCGCGGATCAGGCTTGATTAGGTATAGATAAAGCGGTGACAAGCAGCGAACAGGACTGAACTGGACAGACTTGCCTCCGCATAAACAGGACTGATCCAGCATGGCTTCATGTTCCTATTCCAACTCTCAACCTTTCCTATCTTTCACACAGAGGCTTTTTTCTTTGCACTTTAAACAGGTGTGTTCACCTGCAGTTTTCAATTTGATTTTCCACCAGAAGGATGGCTGTAATCACACCTGGCAGCCCAGAACAAAGCTCTCAGAAGTCCTTCTCCATTATGACCTCATGCAGTTGGTAAACAAGGGCTCACAGATTACAAAGGAGAGGAGAGACTGAGAAAGGCACTTGTACTGTATTCACAAACATTCAAGCTAAAGGTAGCCAGGTACTCATTAAATAAAGTGCTACCTACCACTGTAATGTTCTAATTTGAGAGGAAAACAGGCGACAGGCTAGACTTAGACTATTATCATCAACAATATTCAGTTTCTAACAGACTAAAAAAAATGCAAGGTAAGCATTGATACTGTATAGTGGCTTACAAAAGTATACAGCCCCTTGGCATGTTTTCCAATTTTATCCATTACAACCTGTGATTTAAATTGATTTTTCTTATTTTACACAAAATTTTTTACACTAAATAGTCCAAATTGCTGAAGTGAAATAAAAAAGAAAAGAAAATCTAAAAAAAACCAAACCAAAACAAAACCAACAAAAAAATGGAGCATATAGAACTATTCACCCCTTTGCTATTAAGTCCCTAAATAAGCTCTGGTGCTACCACTTACCTTCAGAAGTCGTGATTAGTTAAATAAGGTCCACCTGTGTGCAGTCTAATTGTCTAAGTGTAATGTGATCTAAGTATCCATACACCTGTTCTGAAAGGCCCAGGAGTCTGCAGTACCATTAATCAAGAGGCACCATCAGGAAAGTGACAGCATGAAGACCAAGGAGCTCTCTAAACAGGTCAGCGGTGAAGGAGTACAAATCAGGGTTGGGTTATAAAAAATATCTGAAAGTTCCACTGAGCACCATTTAATCCATCATTAAAAAAAATGGAAAGAATATGGCACCATAACAAACCTGCCTTGAGGGAGGCTTACATCAAAACTCACAGACTGGGCAAGGAGTGCATTAATCACAGAGGCTACAAAGAGACCAAAGGTAACCCTGAAGGAGCTGGAAAGCTCCACAACAGAGACTGCTGTCCTACATCTGTCCATAGGACCAGTATAAGACATACACTCCACACAGCTGAGCTTTACATAAGAGTGGCATAAACAAAAGCCATTGCTTACAGAAAATAAATAATAAAAATAATAAAAAATAAGAAAGCATGTTCAAGTTAATCAAAAAGCACATGGGAGACTCATCAAACATATGGAAGAAGGTCCTCTGTTCAGATGAGACTAAAATTGAACTTTTTGGCCATCAAGGAAAACCCTATGTTTGGCGCCAACTCAACACCTTTCATCACCCCACAATGTAGCATGGTAATGGCAGCGTCATGTGGGGATGTTTTTCATTCAGGGACTGTGAAACTGGTCACAACTAAAGGAATGATGTATGGTGCCAAAACAGGGAAATTCTTGAGAAAAACCTGTTTCAGTCTTTCAGAGATTTGGGATTAGATGGAGGTTCACCTTCCAGCAGGACAATGACCCAAAGCATGCTGCTGAAGCAACAGTCAAGTGGTTCAAGAGGAAACGTGGTAATGTGTTTGAATGGCCTTGTCAAAGCCCAGACGTCAAATCCAACCGAGAATCATGGCATGACTTAAAGATGGCTGTACATCAGCAGAATCCAACTAACTTGAAGCAGCTGGAGTGGTTTTGCTTTGAAGAATAGGCAATAATCAAATAATCACAGTGGCTAAATGTGCCAAGTTCAAAGAGATATACCCCAAGAAACTTGCAGCTGTAATTTTAAAATTTTGAAACTACTTTGTTTTTCATTTCACTTCACCAATTTGGATTATTTTGTGTAAAATTTCCTTGTAAAATAAAAAAAAATAATAAATTACATTCCAGGTTGTAATGCAACAAACAGGAAGAATGTCAAGGGGGTGAACACTTTTGCAAGCCTCTGTATGTTATCAGGACAAAGAGGGCTTTAATGGAGTCCTCCAGAACTGGCTCATACCTGACAGGATTATGTAATAACTAAAAAAACTAAGTGAGAGGAAATAAGCAACATCTGTGAGAATGTGTTTGAAGTACTGCTTCTAAAGCTGAGTTCAGCTCTTTGACAAAATGTCTACTTGGACTCCAGGAGGAACAGAAGGCTCAGTTTATATAAGACATGATGGAGAAGATATTTTTACCTCTCCACTAACATTTGAGTTCAGGGAGTATGCAGGAATAGGTCCTGAGTGGAGTATTTCATTTTCCTCCCTTTCATGTCAAAAATAGAAGTTATCTCAGCCTCATAATATCAAGCACATTCTGCCAAGGGAGATTTACCAGGGCAGTTCCTGTTCAGAGTGGAAAACTGATTATTAGGAGTGCAATTGTAATAAAATGCTTACAATGTCAGAAAAATACTGCATGCAGGAGTAGATCCTTTGGGCTAGCTGTTTCTCAGTATGAGTGCTAGAGTTACTGGACTTATGACTGTCAATCTATGTGTATTATCAATCAAATCAAATCAGCCAGATCCTTTTAAGAAAGGGACTCATAAGGAATGAGAACCCTATCAAATCCAGGATTAATATACTGCAGGAGTTCAGAGGCACATGTTGTCTGTACTTCAAAAAGTTGCATGATTGACCTGTGACTAACTTACACCATCTGGTGGTTAAAAATATTAGGCACTTGGTAGGATGCATTATCAAAAATGTCCAATAGGGGTCAGAACAGATGCTTTGTAAGTTGTTTGAAGCATGATCAAAGGATCTCCTGTAGGTGTCTCAAGAAGAACGGGATTTTAGTCTATAGGACGCACACATCTCATTTAATGGCAGCAGTCGGGCAACAGAATAACACTTAATGAGTTTAACAGTGTTAACATATAAACTAACCTACTTATCTTTAGAACCAAAATTATCCCTTCTGATTTACTTGGTAATCCTGTGTTGTTTTTCTCTCAAATAATTGACTATAAATAACTTTGGGCCTTTCATTCATTCATTCATTTTCTCTTGCTTATCCAATTCCGGGCCTTTGAAACAACATAAAAAATAGAAGTCCTACATATTAGGAGAAATAGTGCCTCCTTACAGATAAACTGATGGCAAGAGTGATATTGCACTAATTGCAATGTCCTCTCTCCTAAATGTAGATACTGTTGGATTGGGAAGCAACTCGAAACATTGTTGTCATGGTTACATTGTGACAGATGACCCGCTTCAGTTGCATCTCCTCCTCCTTTTAAGCTTGCCTTTGTCTCCTTTGTTTTTGCCTGTAATAGAAAAACAGGGAGGGGCAGTGCAAGTGAAATAATCTGATCCCTCCTGCAGTCAGGTCAGCCAATACAATGTCTTGTTGCTATTTTGACTTCTGAGTAAATCCTAAGAGCTCAGTTCAGATTTAAATGAACCTTTTCCCCCTAAAGTTAAGATGCTTATAGTTGTGATGCTTTTAAATCCACAACAAAATACTGTTTCCCTTATCTTCATCCTGTACAACTAAAAAAAATCAAAGATGTGGAGCAAAAATGACATGAATAATGAACTGTTAAATCTAAAAAGTGTCATCTCATATTGAGAGCATGAATAATTAATGCAATGAGCTCCAACTTCCCACTCTCTCTTTGCACTCTAAGTTTAATGACATGATTTCCATTAGAAAATGTCAAACAGTAAGATTACCTCAGCATAGTCTGTGACCAAGAGAGGCTAATTGAATAAATTAATCATTTAGAGATTATGAATCCACTTGTTGCTTCCTGGGATTTTTTCCTCGGTGAATTAGAACAGAACAGCACCTGCAGGCTTTGTGCTAAATAACATATTCACAAAAACTACACTGTAATTACTTAATGTGTTAATAATTGTAACTTAAATGGGCCATACCAATGAAGTGGTTCCCTAATAACTTACAAGAAAAAATACCTCCAAATTGTTTCCTTTATTTTTGGTGCATGTTAACTCCTGAGATGCGCAATTCTAAGAATATGTCTTTCGCATTATAAAAAATGTTGGTATAGTAAAGCAAAGAAACCCCTGAGCGCAGCTCATTCGGCTCACACTGTAAGAAATAAAAGACCTTATACTATGCTACTGTTGGCCGAAGACCAAGGAGGGGGAGAGGGTTGGTGTGAGGGAAGAGGATGCAAGGGATAGGATGAGATGGAGGCAGATGATCCGCTGTGGTGACCCCTAACGGGAACAGCCGAAAGAAGAAGAAGATACTGTAATTAGATAACAGAAATTATCTGTGAATTCACAGAAAATGTCCTTTTTATATTCTATTTAAAATTCTATTTGTAAATAGCAAAAAAGGTATTTTTTTTGTGATTATTTTGAATACTAAATAATAATGAAAAACCTTTTTTTCTTGATTTCTTACTTTGGTGCATGACAGACTGTGGGTTATGCATTTGTTAGTAAGAAGACTGTGAAACTGATAAATTTGAAGTCCTTCTAATTTGAAATCTCCACATTTTCCAAAACTATCCAATGGGCCAGATTAGACACTTTGGCAGGCCGGTTCTGGCCCTCAAGCTGTATGTTTGACACCCCTGCTATAGCGGAAAGATTCACTGAGACAGATGACAGTCTGACTCTATTAATACTACCTTTTGGGAGACTAAACTTTCACCCTGATGGAAGCATCTGGAGCTAAACATGTAAAGGGTGTTAAGGGTGCAAAACAATGCATGACTTAAATTTTATAGAAATGCTGAAAGTGGCACCAGAAATTTCATGGAACCAGTTAGTAGTGTTATCTCTACGTTTAAACTGGCTTTCTTAAAATGACCATCCGTTGATTTGCCTTTTAAACTGAATCAATATTCAGTTGCTCATCTGGAATAGTGACCAAATATTTATATTGCTGCTGCTGTAATATGAATTAACAGAATAAAGCCAATTTTCCAACACAGAGGTTCACAGAGAACAAACAACAGATTTCATTGCCTCTCTGAATTCTGAATAACCATGAGCCTTACAGAGTGCACAGCCAACAAGGACAGAAAGCAATGAAACTTTCCACCCAGCTACCAGCTAGTAATGAATACAAAATGAGAAGCCTACTGTTCTTCACAAGTTCACAGATTGGCTTTCACATAATTGCGTACTTAACTGAGATTTATCTTACTCCTTTCAGGCCTTTTATTTACTGTTTGGCAATGATTAAGTGACTTGCTGCCTTTCAGTTTCTTCAGTGGGGATGGAGAACTCACATGCAGGCTACATAAAACAATACAGATAATTGAGTCCAGAATGGATCAAACATTTAGTAACTCCAAATCCTGCTGTGAAATTCTGTCTTTAAAGGAGTTAATTCGATATCCTGTAGGCAGAAGAATAAAATGTTTGATTTCCTTTTACTGTAACTTCATCACCTATTATTGTTTCCATTCTAAGAATTAACATGAATGGTTTGTTTGTGTAACTGATGTCAATATAAATGCAGGATGTATGGAATATTTTATTTCTGTCGATAAATGGTCAGTTCCCCATTCGGCAAAATTTATTATTTCCAAGCTTGGGAAAATCCCTCATATACTTTTATACCCATTGCTATGTAGTGATGATGGAAAGCATGTTGCTATCATGGATGGTTAGTCATATGACTGTTAACCTCATACCTCTCACAGAAGCCTCATTGATTTCAAATGTCACATGCAGGCTTTGTCGATCACACAAACCTGCTAAATGTTTCCACCCAATGTGAAAGTATCTTTCCTGTCCTCATTTCTCTGGTTTCTTGATGGTGTGTGTGTGTGTGTGTGTGTGTGTTGTGGTTTACTCCTAATTAGGGCTATTATAGTTTGGATTTTTCAGCAGGTTTTATTTCTATTTCATTTTTATTTTTCATTTTCTAGTTGAGTTTGTTTCAGTTCAAGAGTGGGTTTGATTGTTTCTGTTCAATGTTTTAAAATGTAAGTTTTAGTTATTAGTGTTTTATTATAATTTAGGGCTTGTTGTGTAGAGAAAATAAGATGAGAATAGGCCTTGTAATACAAAAGCTGAGCTTTGTGAAGGCTCTTGACTCATAGTCATATGTGTATCTCAGTGTCAGTGCTGTATGTGTTGACAGGTTTGAATATGACCAAACTGGTTAAAGACTAAAACTAAAGACAGTTTCTCTTTATTTAAATTTAATTTCATTTAGTTAAATCACCGAAAAGCGAAACGATGTTCTAATCATTAACACTGCTGCCGAAAACCTTAGTTTCATTGCAATAGAATCAAAACTATTTGACTCAGGATTTGGATTTTGGCACAGATATTAACCTCCATGAGATCTGGAACTACTAGATTTTTGGCCATTTTGAAAACAGGGATTGGTGTTTTCTGTAAAATGTTTACATTTTTTTGCCACATCTCTATAAGTACTGGTTCAATCTCCATGAAACAAAAACCAAATTGGTTTTGGGTTCATATACTTTCATGGTGACATCATGTTGTGTCTGCAGCCATTTCCCTTTGCTGTTGGCATGGTTGAAATATGTAAAAATATTTTCAGGGATATTATGGAATTAACGTTGCTGCTGCACGTCAGTTCCTAATCATCCAATTTATATTTTTAAAAAACAAACAAACAAACAAACAAACAAACAAAAAAATGACCATGGCATCTGGCCTCTCATCACATCAGGAGGGTTAGGTCAGGTCAGCATTCATGAAGAAAATGGGGCTTTTCGGGATTAGTCTTGTAAGCGCTGTTTCATATATATTTCACTTCATTGGTAAAGTGTATTTCAGTTAACTACAATGGGTTTTTTACACTTAATTTTAGTTTTATTTAACTATACCAACATTTCTCCTGATTTATAGCACAGATTTGAGAAAAGTGAGTTAGTTTAGCCTTGAGCTAAACAAACTCACTAAACTAATAAAAAGTGACTATTTATTGCTTTTACTGAGGGGATCACCAGCACAATCAGTCAAAAATCCTTTGGTGTTTTGTGCTAAATTTTTAACAAACAATTTTTAGGAAGACACTTGGAGGATGTATCTTTCATCAAAGCCAATGCTGTATTTTGCAGCTTTAATAAATTAAAGCAGTATAACCCCACATATCCTCAACAGAGGTAAAAAAAGGAGTACAAAGTACAGTATTTGCAGACAGAGTATTGCAGAGTAGAAGCAAGTAGTATGATCTACGAATATTTAAATAAATTGTAAGTACATGAAACCTGTACTTCAATTACTCCTACTGCTCCTGCGCATTGATTAAGAGAAAGATTAACAGTACAGTTGTCCAATGGCATGGGTGGGGGAGCACCAGGAGTGGCCAATTATACTTCAGGGGTGGCCCTCCCCCCAAACACACCCCACTGAGATACACAGGATACAATACTGACAAACATATTTAATTATATTACCAAGCACATTATTGAATGTTAAATTAACCTTTTTTGGATGTATAAATAAAATACACTGGGCTCAAAACTGCCCATTTTCCCCAATCCAATGTTCTTATTGTGTAAGCAGTGTTTGGGTAAAAAATGGGATCCTAATGTTTTCCATTCCAAAATATTTATAAAATGGATAAATTAAAAATAAACAGATAAAAAATTCATAGTGTAATAAATACTGATATACTTCAAGAAGGCACAGGTTTACTGTACTTGGGTAAATAAAAGACCAGGATGGCCTGTAATTTTCTACTTATAAATTCAGACTAAACTGAGGTTTGTGTATTTGACCTAAAAACCTCAGAAACACTCTTTCCAACCAGATACTTACTCTGGATGGCATTACTTTGGCCTCCAGTGACAAGGTGAGGAATCTTGGAGTCATTTTTTTTACCAGGATATGTCCTTAAATGCTCACAGTAAACAAATATGTACTGCCTTTTTTCACTTCTGCAAATCACCAAAATTAGAAACATCCTGTCTCAGAGTGATGCTGAAAAACTTGTTCATGCATTTATTACTTCTAGGCTTGATTATTGTGATTTATTGCTCTCTGGTTGTTCTAAAAACTCCCTAAAAAGCCTCCAAAATGCTGCAGTGAGAGTACTGACAGAGCAGAGAGGAGTCAATTTCAATTTTATTCATATAGCGTCAATTCGCAACAAAAGACCCGTCAAGGCACTCTACACTGCAAGGTAAAGATACTACAGTGTTAGAAAGAAAACCCCCAACAATCAGACAATCACCTTTGAGCAATCACTTGGCGGAAGGAAAGGAAAAACTCTCTTTTAAGTAGAAGAAACCTCCAGCAGAACCAGGCTCAGGGAGGGGCAGCCACATGCCTCGACTGGTTGGGGGTGAGGGGACAGAGAAGAGAGAAAGGGGAGCAAAGCGAGATACAGACTATGGGAGAGAGAAGACAGCATTCAGTGACATGCAGCAGTAACAAATAAATGTATGGGGAGTGAAAAGAGGTGGGTGGAGAAGAAATGCCCAGCACATCATAAGAAGCCCCCCAGCAGCCTAAACCTACTGCAGCATAACTAACCAACCTGGGAGCTGGTTCCACAGGACCTGATAGCTGAAGGCTCTGCCTTCCATTCTACTTTTAAAAACGTTAGGAACCACAAGTAGGTGTGCACTCTGAGAGTGAAGTGCTCTATTGGGAAAATATGGTACAGTGAGGTCTTTAAGATAGGATGGGGCCTGATTGTTCAAGACTTTGTAAGTGAGTAGAAGGATTTTAAATTCAGTTGTGGTTTTAACAGGGAGCCAATGAAGAGAAGCCAATATAGGGGAAGTCCAGCGATGTAGGAAGAGGATAGGACCCCTTGGAGTCTAGACACTGGTGGTGGAGGTGGAGATGAGCCTGAGAAAGCTGGAAGAGGATCAGAGTGACAAGGTGAAGATGGGGAGGAGGCGAGTTGCACGAACAAGTCTACAAGGCAGAATGACAGAAGCGTGGTAAGATTTACAGCATAAGGAACTGAGTCAGAGTCGAGAGAACAGACAGTGGTAGAGAAGAAAGGAATAGACTGACAGCACCTATGAATGCAAGCAGGTGAGTGAATACAGACCTTCCATATTTAACTTATGCCTAAACTTCCTTTCAGGAGGGGAAGTGCCACCCCATGGTCCCATTCTGAACGCAATTCTGAATTTACCCCATTGTTTTCCAAACACTTTGGTCACTTATTTGATACTCTTGGTGAATTCAGTGTTTAGAAATCTTACAGTCAATGTTCATAATAGAGAAGGTACGTGATTTCATCTTTGTGTATATAGTGTATAGTATTGTTCATTTCTAGGCACTATAGTACTTATTTATTCTTAATTCTTTTGTATATTTAATTTTTAATTGTATTTTTCCAACACTGCATTTGCACCAAACACCAAAACAAATTCCTAGTACTGTAAAGTGTTCTTACCTGTACCTGGCAATAAACTGTTTTTTGATTCTGATGACTCACTTCCGGTTTTGAATAATTTGCTGCGGGTATAACAAACACCTAGCAAACCAGCCACAGGGGCCCACAAGCCAGTGTAGTCCTAGTGCCGGTCCCAAGCCCGGGTAAATGGTGAGGGTTGCGTCAGGAAGGGCATCCGGCGTAAAAACTTTGCCAAATCAAATATGCGGATTCATAACACGACTTCCATACCGGATCGGTTGCGGCCCGGGTTAACAATGACCTGCCGTTAGCCAACAGGGTGCCGGTGGAAACTATGCTACTGTTGGCCAAAGACCAAGGAGGGGGAGAGGGGGAAAGCGTGTTAGGAGGCAGAGAGAGAGAAGGAAAGGTAGGAGGGTGGAGGTGAGAGTAGGGACTTTAAATGTAGGGACTATGACTGGTAAAGGGAGA
>VUQH01037498.1:0-24213 GCA_015106775.1 Etroplus canarensis | reverse complement strand
CTGCACTCTCTGCTTCACCTCTCTTGTGCTCTGTTCGTTGCTTTGGATGGTTGATCCCAAGTATTTAAACTTACCCACCTTTGCCATCTCTACTCCTTGCATCTTTACGGTTCCACCTGCCACCCTCTCATTCACCTCCTCCCTACTCTCACTACAGATCACAATGTCATCTGCAAACATCATGTAATGCAGTAATGATTACTGTACTAAATTCGATATCCACTTTGCAATCTCAGTCAGTTCTTTTGCAGGGAGGAGGAAAATGGTGACGGGGCCTACAATCTCTGAGGAGTGGAAACACTGAATTTATTTTTATTGCACAATAGGTCAAGGACATGACAGTAAAACCTGAAACAACTGCTGAGAGCACAACATCAACTCTTTGCAAGCATCTGCACAGAATGCATGCTAACACAAGTATAAATAGCATAGAAACCAGAATGTTAAAGCTGAGTGTATGCCAACATCAGCCAAGAAGCCTGAGCCTGATCTTCAGCAGGTAAAAAAAAAGCAGTGATCAGCAGTCAGGCTTGTAGCATTGTGGCCTCCATTTCTACCTGTATCTGTTTCTACAGTAGAGCTGCTGTGGTAACAGCTGTGTGATCTTTGGGCTGGTTTTCAGTCTTGCTGAATGTGTTAAACACTAAAAGAAAGGTCCTTTGTGTGTGTCCTCATTAGGATAGGAATTTGTGCTATTGTGTGGGACTGTGGCATGTAGGTTTATATTGTTAACTGTAATTATGTGACAATGCACTTGAGGTCATGTAATAGAATAATTCAAAAGTAATGTAACGAGAAGTGTAACCAATGAGGTTCTCCTCTCTCCACTCACTGAGCGCATTTCCATTTCATATTTATTTTCATTTGTTTAGGCCCTCTTTAAAAAATGCGTCATCAAAGTAAATTTATTTCCAAGAAATAATATCACAGTACTCAGTGTTCACAGGCTCAGCCACTGCCAAACCTTTTGGCAATTTGATCATCCTCCTGCATTTCAAGCTTTTGGCCAACACTGGTTGACATACTGTAAAAATGTGCATAAGTTTAGTAAGTCAAGTTTGGCTTTGGGGTTATTATGAAATGTAACTACTGTAAACATTCTGGAAGCTCAAATGCTAGCCGGAGATACAGGAGACTAAGCAGGTTCCCTGCCAGTCTCAAAACCAACTTACAAAACCACAGCAGCACCTCAACCCCACAACCCCACTGCTGCTACCTTTTTTTTTTCCCTTTAAGACTTTTTCTGTTTAAGCAATCATCATTTAACAAGTCTGCGAGCTGCAGCAGCAGCGTGGGCTGTTGCTAGATATTAGCCTGCGATGGATGTGGGGTTACTTGTATCATACCCAGACTACTGGGCTCACAGTAGGGAAGTATCCGTTTACCCTGGGTCTCCTCTGCTCATTCTGACTCTGGAAGGGTGCCTGTAAAGCTGAAGCGAGGGTGGGGGAGTAGTATGTGTTTCCATTACGAATATTGTGCCCCTGAAATACTAGAAGGCTCATTTTGGGGATCCAGTTTTATTAAATCAACTGTGTGACAACATTGGGCTGTTTCCACAACATGAGCAGGTACAGTGGGTGTGAGGTGTGCAGACAAAGTGCTCTTTGAGTGCTGTGGTCAGGCGTTTAGCCAGACACCTTTCCACACCTAGCACTTGGGGAGCCTTCTGAGAGCTTGAGCGGAGCCTGTCATTGCCTTTACCATTATTGCTCTCAACACATGGCCAAGCAGCAATGATAGCTGCAACACTGTTCAGTTTCAGTGTGTGTATGTGTGTTTATAGGCACGCTGAATATTTTTGCTTCTGTCGGTGCTGATGAGTATGAATGGTGAGCCCTGCTGCTGTGTAAATGTCCTAACAATTAATTCACATTATTATAGGCTATCTGCAATTACTTTAATGATGAAATATCCAGGCATTAAATGTAAACGAAAGAAACAGGTGACAGGTGTGTGTCTGAATATCAGGAGTGACATGTATACATGGAGAGAAAGCAAAGAAAACAAGCAAGTCCATTTATTCCAAAAGAATAATTAAGAGGCTGCAAATCAGAATGAGAGTAAATAAATGAGGGAGAGATTATTTATTTGATTTCGGGGAAGCTGAAGCTATAATTCATGTCTCATTGGAGTTGGCGCTGTTAGTGCTGTGCTTTCCAACATGCTGGAACCTCCTCCCTACCAAGCTCCGCTCTGCTCAGAAAGGATTCAAATGCAACAAAATATAGAACTACAAGCACCTTGTAAAGCTCAGCATGCACAGAACAGGGATACAAAAAAGACAGGCATGGGTAATAATGTTAATGTAACTACTTGCAGGCTGGTAAACTTTACATGATCCAGATGACTGTCATCAGATTTTTTTCCACACTGTTAAGGTTGATTTTGTACAATGCATCCAAGGGGAAAGAGAGAAAATCTGAGTGTTCACATTCTTAAACACACATTCTCACTTGTTGTCTCCTTGTAACAAGAGGTCTGGGAGAAAAATTACTCTTATTTTTGCGTAGATTCTAATCCCATCCCTCCTTCACTGGCTGTCAGTTTGCCAGTTGAACAGTGTACAGGGCGGCTGCCATTTTGGCAGTTTAAGTCTTTTCCCTTACATACTTATTAAAAGCTGATTTTTTCCTTGGCTCGAATCTCTTGAAACCAGGTATGATCACACAATGGATATTAATTTTAGGGGAGGTCATGGGGAAATGGGTTTACTGAGATGTTTGAAAAAGAGCTGGATGGAAATCAATGTCATGCCACAGCCAGAAATGATTATAGTGATCTGTATTAATTTGACTGCAAGTACATAAATTCAGATTAGCCATTCCTTGTGAATCCATCCACTCAGTAACTCACACATGCAGTTGCACATGCTCTCTGGGTTGCGCAGTCATACTATGGAAATACCTTTAGATGCATCAATGATGATATGTGACTGAAGACAAGTTTAAAAATGAGCTTGTAAGAAGCTTCACATGCTCATGTGGTGGTGTCAGCTGGTGTCACATCACATGTGAACAACCAAAAAGAGCAGTTGCCATGGTGATATGTCTGAGAAGAAGCACATTAACACATACTGTTTATGCACTTGTAGACACACACATACACAAACACCCAAGAAAACACAATTGGCCACAAGTGTATAGTCCAAATGGTGATACTTTAATGGATGAGCCAGCACCCTCTGACCTGTGGGACTTTGACAATATGGAATCTATTCTACACAGTTTCCTGTATACTGTTGACAATCTTTCCTTCTCCTGTTTATGACTGATGACCTTAGGGCAAAGGTTATTTTGGGGTGAAGCAATGCTTAATAACCTGCTAACATCATCAAAGGATCCAAAACTCAGCCTCTGTTGTCAAAAATGTCCTCAAAATGAAAAATAAAATCAGTCCAAACTAGAGTCAAAACTAGAGCTGCTCTGCTTTGGAATATATCAGTCACTGCCTGTAAGCAGTACATTCAACAGCCAAAATCAATGATTTAACTGCCTGTCTATGAGAATGTTACCAAAAAAAGTCAAGTTTTAGTAGGCTTGTGTATTTTCAGCATGTATGCCAGAAAAGCTCTGAATATGTCACTGTGTGTTAAAGGTGCAGTTAAAGGTGATTGTCACGTCTCCCTTTTAATTACAAAAAGTGTTTAAGATAAAACTCAGTGTACCATGTTCCCTTTAGGAATACTTTAAATATACTACAGGATGGTATGACTGACTGAGGTTAGTCTGTGTATCGCTCAGCTGCAGAAACAAGGGAGGGTGGCTTGAGGCCAATCCGAGTTGAGGGGAACGTGTGCAGGGTGTGGGGCCTGGAGCCAAAGGTTTGAGCTCAAGCTCACAGATGTGAAGGCACTGACGGATGTATCTGCAACAGATGCTGGCTTTGCTCAAGCATGTGCAGCTGTGTGGATGTGTGCACATGCCTCTTTGCACTTTTGTGTACAGTATGTGTACATAGGTGTCAGTATAGCCTTTTATTTCAATGTCTGTATGTGTCATCTTGTCTGTGTATGTGTTCTTCAGCTCCAAACTTAAGTCTTTTTGAATTTTGGCTACTCAATAATCAGCAGGGCAAAACAAGAAGATCTCTGTATTTAATGTTCCCTGACTGTTTATTTGCTACTTCATGAATATTAGGGACTAGCCGATCCAAAACTGGCCACAGATGGCAAAAATGATACATCAAAAAAATGCAAAGGCAGAAATACAAAACGAACAGGTATCAGTTACTTGAGAGCTCACTGCCTTTCACATAGCACAGAAGGACAACAGAGTGAATCAGAGTGTGAGCAGTATCTGCCCCCCTGCTGAGTGTGCATGCGCATGTGTGATTGTTGCAATCACAGTTTGTGTGGGTTTCTGTGCACGCGTCTGGTTGTGCCTGTGCACATACTGTACGCATCTCAGAGGAGTACTTGTATGCATGTGTGGTTTAAATATCACACGAAGCTTGCTGGTGTAAGCTGCTAATGCAATGCTCAGTAAGTTCTTAATAGGACTACATGCTTTAGCTGCCTGATTACAAACAGATCCAGGTGAATGTGTGATAACAGCCTTCTCCTCTTTTCTCCTACCCTTATCTTCCTTTACTCACTCCCTATTCCAGTTAACTCACTCTAAAGTGTTTCAAGACCTATGTCGTGCATGTTGCTCATGATTACAATTAGGCTAGCCGTCCACATAGGAAAGTGGCTATTAGAGCACCATGCCACATTTAAAATTCTCTGCCTTGGCACACAAAATTTTATGGGCACAGGTGATGGAGTGTCACTGAGGAATTGCTCTGCATCATCAAAGCTCTAATGATCCTTAATAGCATATGCATGTATTTTACAACAGAAAACCAACAGTTATACGTAATGTTATTCACAAGGTGCAGTAAAATACATACATTTTGAAAAGAGGAGCTCAAATTGTGGTGTTAGGCACCCAGACAGGAAACAAAACTGATTTTTACGGGGCAGGGGCACACAAAAGTAATTACTTAAAACATAGATTGAGGCCTGTAATAAACAATTACTTGGATTACACTAGTGTTGTGCCTCATAAACACTGTGGTTCTAAACTACATCTAAGTTTTCAGCCATTGTGTTGGCTGGGCAAAAGCACTACCTCACTTGGGAACCATGTCTGACAGCCTGGCGGTTCTCCAACCAAACATGCATCGGTTTTCTCAAATGCGCTCATCATACTTTACTTTATTAAGATTATAAAAATAAGAAATAAGCTAAGATAACTAACGAGAAGTAGCACAAGCTGTTGTAAGAGGCAGTGACCGAACAGGAAAAAGACAGATGGAATAGCAAACTGATGGGACAGTAAGTGACAAATCTGTGACCTGTAATGCTCTTTCAAAGGATTTGAGTATCATCCACAAATAAACTGTTCCTGGTATCTGCACAAATGTTCTGTTCCTCTTTGCCCCAAAGGCCAATAAAACTAACAGCATGGACTCCACAACTCTTACCTCCCACTGACGAGAAGACACTCCACGACTAAACCCTCTCCAGTACTCTTTTTCTTCTTTTCAACTTCTGTATATTCCTGTGCTCCCCTTTGCTCTGCACTAAATCCTTTCTTTTCCTGATCTCAAGCCTTCTAAATCTGTACATAAAAGACAGGAAAGCAGATAACAAAAGGGAGAAAAGTGATAGGAGGATAAAGAGGATAAAACACTAACAAATAAGGACCTCAGTTGTAATAGCTAACTTCTTCCTTGTTCAGGCCTTTCTTTTTTTCCTTCCTTCTTTGGCCTGCCTCCCATCCTGTGCCAGTAGGCGTAATGCTGTAGCGCTGTCCTTCTCTGCGTCATCTTAGCCTTACTGTAGGCCCAACCTGGCACGATGAAGCCAGGCAGAGTGAGATTAACATGAACCCGGAGTCATTATGCTGTTCATGAGCCGTGTCCAAAGCAACAACTTTTATAGCACCTGTAACACACCAGCTAATCTGTCTGACACCCCTGACCAAATAAACATAGTAAATGCCCCTCTATACACACACCCACAACCTACTAATGTTGGCTTTGTACATAAACAAATCTCAGGCACTGGACGAAAACAAGGCATATTATTCAGGAATGAAAGCAAATTACTTTTAATTTTTGTATCTAAAGGTGCAAAGATGCTTTACAGTTTATTATATATAATTGCCATTTGACCCTCAGGATAGAGTATTGTGCGCAAATAGCAGCAGCAGGACAGACAGATTGTGCCAGGTCCTTTTCTGTTGGAGCCAACACACCACCTCTGTTTTACTCATCAGTCAATGCCAGCACTAATCAGTTGAAATAAATTGAATAAACCAAAATGCAGACCCCCCTCCATTTAATTACAGGAATTGGGATGTCATAGGGGAGTGTGCTCTGCCAACAGCCATACTAGTCCCTTTATTGACAATCATACTGCACTAATTGCAGTGATTACACAATTTAACTGTATTTAACTACATTAATAGAGTAGTGTGCACTACCGGGAGTGGACGCAATCCTTGGAAAGCGGAGATGTACATAATTGAATAATCCATGATTCAGTCGGCAATAAGTAGAAGAGTAATGGAAGCAAACTTATCTACGCTGGTTGCAATCCTGTACCATAGTCTTCTCATTAGCCCTTGTCAAAGAAAGCCTTGTGATGGGTTTGCCCTGGGCCAGTGACTGCTTTTGTGTTAGTGAGAGGACAGGAATGATCATGTTCCCAGGGAAACCAAGGTTAAAAGGTCACCAACGATCAAACTTTCTGGAGGATTATTAACATTCTCGTATCTGAAAAGGCAACACAAGGTAAGAAAATGGGTAACACAGTTACATTTTACAAATAAATCAGCATGTAGGCATATATTATTGGTATTTAATTCCTGAAGTTGTAAGTTTTGACATTATTAATTGCTGTCACCACATCTATCCAAAAAGAAACAAGTCAAAGCTGCTAAATTCAAAGCGAGTGTGCAGAAGCTGTTACAGTAATTTCACCTGTAATTCGGAAAATGTAAACAAAAAATATTTATGCTGATGTTCAGATGCTTTGCAAAATTGTTCCTTTGGTACCTTGTGCTATGAGAGCATTAATAAATGTCTGTATTTTTAGGAACTTTCTTAAAGACCTCTCTGAGTATCTTGCAAAATAGTTTAAAAATATAGCTTAGCCTAGCTTAATAGCTTCCATTTGACTAGAGACCGTCCTGCAGTGGGATTATACCTGCTGCTGCTTTCATCAGTTCTCAGACCACATCCTTTATCAAGCTTCAGTTTGATCTTTACTGCACTCCTATAAAAGTTGTTTCTTGCAGTTTTAACACAGCTATGTTGACAACATCTGTCCAACAACTGCCAACAACTGACTTTGCTATGCTATCTGGCTGGTAAATATTAAAGTTCAAAATATTGAAGTTTAAAGTTGGGTTACAAAGACCTGAATAAGTAAAAAAAATAATGTGGGAGAGAGGAATAGTGTTCTGTGGTAAAAGGTGACAAAATATGTTGCGCTACATGCTTCAGTGTGTGTAACTCACTGTGTACCTTCTAATAATACTGACACTCAAATGTCAGTCAGCCACTGCCATGGGAGCTTCCCGAGAGAGCTGAACTGTAAGCGGGATTTATGGACTGTCCAAACTGCATGTTGGATTGTCATATAGTGTCAGAACATCCCACCATCCTTCATCTTTCCAACATCTGCACAGCTTTATTATGTGCAGCCTAAATTGGAAAAAAAAATTGATCCATTATTCGCACCTGATTCACACCAGCTGCAGGGAGATGACAGGTAGGAGTGACCATATCTCATCATCCCTTCACTATGATGCTGGACTTTTAAGCTGGCTGTACAGTGTGAACAGACAATAAACATGTAATTTTCATCATGGCTGTACAGCATTTCTTAAGAGCTGGTTTGGAGAATTCATAGCTCAGCATAATGTTTACACTATTACTATTACTAAAATTTTCTTAGAAAGAAAAATGTCAGCCAGTGATGATGACATAATGAAATCTCTACCAAAGGGCATGACCATTGCATTGCCCTGATTTATGGGACATTGTGTAAAAGACAAAACATGTGCTCACACACTGTTATTATATAAAGTAGATTGGGAAAGGGGAATGTCTGTGGACAGTACGGATGAATATTAGAACTACTGAAAAAGAATAGCATTAATTTGCCTTTTGACCTTAAACTTACGTTCTACATTGTGAGGTATGAAAATAAAAATGTTGATTTAACTCAGTGTGCTAAACGCTCTCTTGGAAAGTGTGAACTTGCTTAACATTGATGATGATCATCAATAACAGAGGTCCTGATGAGGTAGGAGGTTTCTTTAGTCCAGAGAAGAGCAAAGAGGCCTTGCAGGCGGAAATGTGGGCGATCAGCCAAAAGACCAGGACATGTGGTCAGGGTCGAGGGTCAGTTCACCCCCATCTCCAGTTCCCCCGCACTGCTGCACTCAGGAAGTCTGAATCAACACACAAACACACATCAGTTAGTGTGCACACACACATTAAGATGTGCACAACAAGAAAAAAAATTCCTGGTTGTTCCTCCGGGACTGACCCAATAACAGTCCCCTTGCATAAACCGTGTTCTCAGCACAGTGATGACCTGCTCCTGGAACTCGTAAGCACAGGCCACCCAGAGTGAGAGGGGGCTTGCACTAGCCTCAAGGCTGCTTTACACCGGCCAACTGTCATGTCCTGTGACCTGACCTACCAAGCCTGGAACTGTCATAACTTAGACATAAACATATATATATATATAACCTTATAGTCATGACTTCACAGGATTTACATTCATTTCCGGGAGACTTACTCTAACTATAACTATAACTTTCACTTGTCTAACCCTCATCTTAACTCATCCTTGACCTAAAACTAACCTTAAAACACACCTTGTGCATAAAATACAATGCTCCATAATGTAACTGTGTATTTAGGTCCCTACAACATAGTGAGCTAAATACTTATGTACCTATGCACATATGTGCGCACGCGGACACACACACACACACACACACACACACACACACACACACACACACACACACGAAAAACAAGTTCTGCTAAATGTGTGAGAATACAATAAGTTTAGTAAGGGTGTGCCGCGCATTCACGCAAAGCACACAGGTGAGGACTCTACTTATAATTATCCCAACAGCTCCGTGGATCGACGCCAGAGCACCCAGGCACTGAAAGGTCGGAAACTTTACCTGCTTGTGTGCGTCCAGCAGGAAGCTGTTCCAGATGGAGCGCAGCCCCGCAGAGGTCAGCATGCGGCGCCACTCCCCGCAGCCGGCGGAGCGCGAACAGCTGAGCAGCGACACGACGCGCTTCAGCAGCACCACGGAGTCGTACAGAGCCAGGAAGAGGCAGTTGGAAAAGAAACCGGGCAGAATCTGGAGCGTCACCAGCAGATCCTCGCCCGCCGTCCCCATCTTCTCTGTCTCTCTGTGTCCCTGTGTCCCTCTGTCTCTGCGCGCTCTTTAAACCACCGCAGGAGAACTACCGGAGAACCGCCGCGCCGCGGCTCCGACCCCGCATACTTGTGGATGTGTGTCAGGGTGCACGGACAGAGCGCAGTGGCTGGAGTGCGCCTCTCACAGCGTGCGCAGCCGCGACAGTCCCCCGGAGCGTCGAGGCTCTTTTAGAAAGGATGAACATTGTAGTTAATATTAAGCCTCCCGGCTTATCTCTGTAGCAGGACTCTGACGTCACATGTAGCCCTGCCTCCTCCCTCTCCTCCCTCTCCTCCCTCAGCACGGTGCGCCGACGCTTTTCCTCTTCTTACACCTTTTTAATGCTCGCTGGCTTTTCTCCTGACAGTGGTGACTGTCCACGCTCTGAGAGGTCTGAGTGGTTAATCCACACCTCTGATGGCCACATCACCTCTTCATGTACTAACTTTTTAGAAACTGTCTTTAGAAGCAGCTCTGACTGTATTCTTTACTTTAATCTTTATTATGTCAAAGACTTGACTGAAGTGTGAGGCGTCACTGATTTAAATAACAGTACATTTAATCACAATTGAGATAGAGTGACCTAAAAAATAACTTATGAATCAGATTAATTGGCTAAGGAATTGGATTCTGGTTACACTTGAAACTTAGCACCTAAGTTGCCACTTTTCTACTCTAACTGAGCACTCAAAGCACTTTTCAGTACCTCATTCACACAGCACTTTATTCTATACCTTTAAGCATAATTAACTATCACACACATTCACACTCTGATGGAGGCATCAGGTGCAATTTGGGGTTCAGTGTCTTGCTCATGTAGATTGGAGAGGCCAGGGATCGAACCGTTGGCCTTGCATTTGGAGGACGACCCGTTCTGCCCCCCAACTATTTGTCTGCACATATATCTATAGGACAAAGACGAGGGAAGGAAATCAGTAATAAACAGGTTTGTATGTTGTGTCAGAGGGTTGCATTATTTAATGCTCGTATGGTGGTCATCTTGCTTTTATATCCATTTTATGTAGTTAAATTACATGTTTAAAGTCAGCATTCTACCTCATGTTAACTACAGAGGGATCCTTGTTCATCATTACATCAAACAAAGGGAACAAGTTCAGATGCTGTTTGCACTTAGAGGTTGGACTCTGTACACGTTTATTCAGTAAAATTAAGACATTTTTAAATCATACATATAATGATTTTGTAGTCATTCTCCTCTAAAATGTTTTAGCATTTGAAATATTAACTGCATTTAGTGTTAAACATAATTTCAAGTGTTCAAACATTATTATTAACATTAATATTAACTCATGGTGAGAGTGGGATTTTACTCTACGTGGTTTTAGCATTTCAACTCGTTTTTACTCCTTAATAGAGTTGAAAGATCGACTCCCAGAAAAAAGTTACTTTACAGCGGCTGAGAGAATTTAAAACCCAGGTGCCAACGTTATGTTTTGATTTTTGATGTAATTACTTTTTTATAAATAAAGTGCCTAAAATGTTGACAGTGTGCATGACTGGTGCTTGAAGAAACAAACATACATTAGACCAGGGGGTCAGCCACCTTTACTCCCCTCACCCAAAGCCCTGCCAGGCACCGAATCCCCCACTGTGCCCCTTGGCCCTGTAATGGGCTGCCTTGTTCCCTCTCACCTCTGTTTGTGTGTGTGCATTTGTATCACTCAACTGTGTGTAAAGTGTGTGTATACCTGCAAAATAGTGTGTTGAGATAGGGTAATTTCCCGATTGGGGGATTAATAAAGTATATCATCTTCTTCTACTAATACTATCAAAACAGCTCTTTTTCTTTATTTTTATTTTATTTATTTGTTTATATATTTATTTGTTTGTTTATTATTTGGGGGTTGAGGGGGTGGAGCTGCAAAAAATATATGGACTTTTCATAATGAAGGTGGCAGAGCCAAGTATAAATGAGCCTACAGTATAAACATTACTTATATGTGTAAATATTAACCATATGTGATTACTTTGCAGTAGCTCTTTATGATTACTAGGTACTTTAACTTTGCATTTTATTTCAATAATAACATTTTGTTGTTGCATTTATGAAATTACACAACAACAATAAAGTGTTGAACTTTTTATGGAACAGCTGTGAAGTAGAGAAAAAATATAAAAACATGTTTAGGCCTATTTTGAAACATAGGAACTATAAACTTACTTTGTGCAGATTGAAATTGTTGTTGGAGGTGAAATTTGTCCAAATTTGTATGAAATTCTCTAGTTGTCTTGGTAACCTTGGTTGATTTGGATCTGGAAGTTGAACTCAGAACTACAGATTGATGTTAATCATTAATGCAAACCAAATCCATTCAGGCTGGATCAAATTAAGAGGAAAAGGCATCTGGTGATAGACGCAGGCTGTGACACACATATTAAAACTTCTTTTTTTAATTGTTTATAGGTTACCCTTTTTTACAACTGGGGAGTGTAAAGATTCTTCATAATGATATATAAAAATTCAAACTGAAAAACTGTTTATATTCTTATTTTTAGTCAAAACTACACTGAGCCACTGGAGATTGGCAAATGGGTCACATACAGCTCCAGAGTCACAGGTTCGAGACCCCTGCATTAGATATTTCATAGAGTAACTAATAATTTTCTTGCATAGTTTTTACATCAGAGGCAGTTTTCACAGAAATTTTAACAGCACAACCATGCCTTTAGACCATCATCTTACTTTAAAAACAATCATTAAATAATTACTTGTGCTTTTAGAACATATTTAAACAAATGACCACATAAAAAAGTAGTTTTCCATGGATGCAGAGAACTTAGAACGTAACTGAGAACTCCGACTCCCTGGACTTACTGTTTCACAGAGGAGGCCCTGTGCAGCTGTAGCCACAAATTTGTGTGGCGGACACTTGTCTCTTCTGGCAGCTTCCTTCACATTTGTTCAAAGGGCTGAAACAACAGATACATTTCAGTTTTCCATTTTTTAAAGGTATTGATTGTAGTAAGACTTTGCAGGAGTCACCATTTAAATTTTGAGGGACGAAGCAAGCAGCAACAGAGCAGCAGGATGAGACAGGAACACTAATGTACATGTACATTTTCCAGACAGGCTTTGCATTATGATATGATGCAGAGTTTAACTAAAGTGGAATACATTCCATTTAACCCAGAAAATGCAAAAATAAAGTCATATGCATTAATTTACTCTCTGCAGTCATTTTTGACTGTTTAACATGTAAGTAAAATGGCCTTAAAAACCACAAATTAATGAAACTTGGTAAAAAGTAAAAGCAATGTTCAGAACAACAGCTCTCTGCTCTTTATATTGGTCTACCCTTTTTAACTACAAACAGTCTTCACAGGTGAAAGACAGTGAGATCATGTTCCAATATTTAATTCTCTTGAAAAACTGGGTCTTTCTGATAAAAAATGGGTTATGTTCTATGTTAACATGTCTAGATGTAAATGAATGCCAGGGAATAAAAGCTTAAACTTGGATTTCTCTTCTCATATTCACCTTTTGATCTCACACATGGATGTCTTCAGCGAGCAGTAAAAACAAATGACTTGGTCTTGTAATTCCAGTATGTTTGGAGGGGACTGTACACCTGCTCCTATATTTTGCATGGTATAATGATGACTGCTGTGACAGCTGTGTGTCAGTACTGCATGAAAACTGTCAAAGTATTACTTCAGGTACACCTGTGACATTACTAATTTAAGACACAGGTCTGATGCTTACTTTACCTGCTGTCTGAATTACCTCTGCTCTTATTTTTTTAATGAACATACCTGTGTTTTATATAATATGCCTGACTTCTGGAAAAGGACTGCCGTCCCATTTTATGCCCCTGTCTCACCTTGTTGATTTACCCAGCATATGCTGACGTATCAAAATTTCTCTAAAATACTAGCAGAACTATTAATGGTTTTTTATTTTTTTTAAATTTTGGACGTATACATAATGCATTAGTAACTTATATACAGCATTTTCATAATTTATAGATAACTTATACCAAAGAATGCTTAGTATGTTGCCGGCATTCGCAACTTTTACCCAAAATGCATAGCATGTCGTAGCCTGTTAGCAGTATCAACTTCACCGTTGCAGTATACATTATTGTCATGCTGAAGAAAAACTCGAAGAACACTACCAAGAAGTCTCTTGGCCCTGGACGCAAGGTGGAACCATCATCACCCACACCCTCATCACCATCACCCTCACCCTGTGATGGAGATGATGCTGGTTCCAGTGCCTCTCGGGCATCGTCAGTGGCATAGCTGCGTCCATAGCTGACACCTACTCTCAGCCAAGCCTTGTCAAGAAGAAGAGGGTTGAGAAGATGCAGTTTTGTTTTGATGGTGAAGAGGAGCAACTCATTATACGTTCAGTAAGTGCCGTGGTCATCCTGAACACGTCAAATACGTCTATATACATCAGTATGCGTTGGAGATAAGTTGGCTATAAATTACATATAGGCTCAAAACACATTACTCATAGGTTAGAAATAAGTTCTGGGTATGCTAGGCATTATCTCCGTGTATTTCGACTTATAAGTCACTTACAAGTAACATGTGAAAGTGTGTCAACAATCGCATGACTTACCTGCAACTTATGACCCGTGTACTGTATGTCGGATATATGAGCCATACGCTGGCCTGCGTCTGAAATTTTGTTCACAAAATTTTCAGCAACCTCGCTGTACTATGACGTATACCAGCATGCTCTTCACTCATACAAAATTTACCAACAACTTATCCGACATACGCCAGCGTACTCACCAATCTTTTTTATATGTCAGCATACGCTGGTTAAATCGTCAAGGTGTGACAGGGGCTTTAGGTATAGATATAGGATTCCTGCAGCTCAGTAGTCCTGGATCTTCTTTGTCATATTTTGTGTTTCCTGAGTCTCCAAATATTTTCAGTTTGTGAAAGTTCTGGACTGCAGGCAGGCCAGGCCAGCACCTGGACTCTTCTACTATGAAGCTATGTGGTTGTAATAGCTGCAGAATGTGGTTTAGCATTGTCTTGCTGAAATATGAAATGCCTTCCCTGAAAACTCCTTTGTCTGAAGGGGAGAAACCTGTATTTACCTTTCAGCATCGATGGTGCCTTTCCAGATATGTAAGTTGTACCATGGGCATTAATGCACCCCAATACCATGAGAAGCTTTTGAACTGATTGCTGACAACATTCCGGATGGTCCCTCTGCTCTTTAGTCTGGAGGACACAGCGTCCATGATTTCTAAAAAGAATTTAAATTTTTTTCATATTATTTTGATATTATTTACAGAAGATGATGGAATATTTAATGATTAATTTTACACTGAGGAACGTTATTCTAAAATTGCTCCACATGTTGTAGATGCAGGTTGTGGCAGCTTGCTGAACCTCTGCCTATCTTTACTTCTGAGAGATTCTGCTCGAAGGTGCTCTTTTATATCCAATCACATTACTGGCCTGTTCCTAATTAGCTTAATGAGTTGCAACATGTTCCTCCAGCTGCTTCTTTTAAGTATCACTTACCTTTCCAGTGTTTTGATGCTCAACGTTTTTAAGACATGTTGCTGCCATCAAATTCAGGATAAGATAAATATTTAGTAAAATGTCTTACTTTCAACATTTGATATGTCTTCTATGTTATTTTGTGAATAAAACAGTGGTTGGTGTCCCAGCCTTTGTACGATTTGATTTTGTACTTTTATTACCAGCTAAACTGAACATTTGTGAAGGACAGGAAAAACTATCTATTGGCATTTTTAGGCTCATTTTTAATTAGAGTTGCTATAAAACTCTGCGAGCCACTTTAAGTCCTACTCGTGTCGGTGCGAATGAATCAAATAAAAAAATAGTCTACTTTAATGAAAAACAATATAAAACATATAAGAGCATTGTAGCAAAAGTGGAAACTAGGCCATTTTCAGTTTAATTTAGACTCAAGTTCAGTCACAGATCAAGCACAGTGGTAAGTCAGCAGCAATGACAGGGAAGGCAAACAAATCTGTCCATGTACTGTTAAAATCTCTTTTTTCCTCCATGACTTTTCTTTTTGTGAATTTGTAGTCAAGATTGGCATCTGTCTATATAAATCCATGCATATTTACGTAACTGGTGTTATTAAGATTCAGCAAAAAAGCTATGACACACAGTTTAGTTAACGAAGTGTTAAAGCTTTTTGTTAAATTTTGGTGTCCAGACTATACATTTTTACACCTGGAGTTTGTAAAGAGAACCTAAAGCACTGATAAATGTTTTTTTAAATCAACATTGTTCATTTCTACATTCATCTTTTTGTTTTCCTTTTGCTTTCACAGCCACTGGAGATAGGCAAAGAACCACGGGTTCGAGACACCTGGCCCATGCTTTGTCATCTTACAAAGTAAACAGCTGAAATACAAAAGTTGTAAAATGCTAATCCTATAATGTATCTTTAAAATTTCAAATCCACTTGAATACTTTGCCTTTACTACAATTGTCCCATTTATATTTGCTGTGATGTTAAAAAATAGAAAGTCAAAACTTTTGGCTGAGATTGTAATCATACAGGATGATGCATAAAACTTCCAGCTATTTCACTAAAAGACAATTTTGTCACCTATTTAAAACCTTGGTCTTACTGTACTTTAGTAGCCTGAAACTCAACCACATGTGGGATGAAAGACAAAAGCCCCAGTCTGCAGTGCAGGAGTCATGCATGCATACCAAATGACTTATAACTGGTCACACGTAAGCACACAACACTACTTAGTGAGGAAATATGTTTGATCATAATCTAATATACAGAAGGTTAAAAACAATCCACATTACATAATAATAGCAGGGCAGCAACAATGCAGTAATGCAATATCCAGTGTGTTCTGTACTGTTCATGTACCGTACAGCCCATGTTAATAAACCAATCTAAACAGGCTTTAGAGACAATACAATGAACATTTCTCCTGCTCCATCAGGTTGTAAATTTTACGGCCAATTTAGTTAGATTTCATGATCAGAGTGCAAAATAGCCAAAAAAAAAACAATTACAGAGAATAAAATAGTGCATATGAAAGGAGTTTAAAGGTGCTGTGGTAAAATATAACTTATTCAGCTTCAGGTAAATAGTACATCGTATCATAACACAAAGCCTCACTGCTTACATGCCCATTAGTTTCCCTGTCTCATCCTTGCTGCCATCAAATCAGAGAGAGACAATGACAGTGAGTATTTTATGAATGCTTTATTGTCCAGTATGTATTACTTACAATGGCTACAGGAAAGTTATCAGTGGTGGTATTGCAGCTTGTCTGGCAGCTGATCCTTACCAAGCAGACAACTTACTACAGTGACCACAATGTGGAAACTTGAGCCTGCAATGCACCAAAAATGGCAGCAGATTTTAGCATGTGCAATGATATGGAAATACTATGTAATGATGGTGACATTAATGTGGAAGACATTTTGTAACCAGGTATTACTTATGAAAATAAAATAACCCTTTTTAGGGGAAAAAAACCAGACACAGTATTGAAGGTGTAAAATGTGTTTTGTGGTGGTGGCAGGCTCCTTCATTCTGACTGCGTCTCGTCATTTCTCTGAGAAATGTATTTGACATGTTTTTAGGCTTTTTGATTATATTTTTATATATTATATTTAAAATTTTTCATCATGAGGACAGAGAGTCTGCGTTGGGACGAATGCAATGTCTCTGTCTCAGTCTGCAAGATATTAATAAAACGCTTTTTTATCATTATCATGTGAGTACCATGGATTTCTTCCCTCTTCTTTGAAGGTCTTGAAATTGAAAGTCTAGATGTGTTACTTTATTTAGTCTGTTTTTCAGGCCTTTATTGTTGTGATGTTGCCCACAGTCATGAAAAATGTGAACAGCCACAGGATTTAACAGTAAATATTTGAATATAAATTCAGTTCGATCGAGTCTGGTTTTGTCCCCTGCCTTGATCTCCACAGGCAGCTACCTGCTCTGGGTAGATAACAGAGTTTATGTAAACATAATAACATAGAGAGATCAATGATTTTAAGCCGCGGCCATGTGAAGCGAAAAGAAATTAAATCCTGCTGTCTATGTGTGACATTAGATGGAATCTGAGCACAATGACCGCTGTCCAGCATGCTGCATGTTGACTGAAATAAGAACTTTTTTAACTCCAGGTTTGATCAACCACTGAAATGGACACAGGGTTACTGCATGTAGGTCTACTACTGCTTACATTAATAACTAAAGTGAATGGATGATATTACGAATGAGTGCAGGGGTGTGACTACATGGTACCACCTCTGAAATTCAATTGGTCTCCCGGTGCCCTCCTAACACCACTTGGCAGAATACAGCAGAGCACAGACATCAGGTATGACGGTGTAAATCACCCACGTAAGCGGACACTGATTTCGAGCTCATAACATGAAGTGCAGAGGACAAATAGACACACTGCCAAATTCAGACTGAAAAGAAAGCACGTCAAATGAAAAATGTATGCCTATGGGATTTTTTTTAATTTAGTAGAGCAAAGTTATGTTTTTTGTCCAGCAAAACTAAAAAAAGATTTTCAGGCAGCCTCTTTTCAGTTAGTTTTCAGGTGATACCAACTGTATTTAGGCACAGAGACGTACTTATTTATTATAAATAGAGTTATGTAATTTCCTGTTGGTGTGATTCCCTCCAGTCTAGTTCAATACCATCATTGTCACTGTTTCACTGTGAGTCTATCAGGGCCTCCCCTGTTGAACCACCTCCCTGTTTTTATGTGGGTTACAGACACCCTCTCTGCTTTCCTTTTTGATAAAGTTAACCGTTAAGTCTCCATCAGGTGACCCTAAACCATCTTTTAGTTATGTTGCAATAGACTTAGGGCTGCTGGGAGATTTCCCATGATGCAGTGAGCATTTCTTGTCCACCTTCCTCGTTTCACTGCACTCACACATTTATATGCCACTACTGCGTGTCATTAAATTTTGTCCTCTCTCGCAAAGTCTTTTCCTTGTGTCTTTGTGCACTCCTTTCTTCTCTTCACTTTCCCCTCACCCCCTAACCTTACCAGTCGAGGCAGATGGCTGTCCCTCCCTAAGCCTGACTCTGTCGGAAGTCTCTTCCTGTTAAAAGGGAGTTCTTCCTTCCCATTGTCACCAAGTGGTCGCTCATAGGAGGTTGTATGATTAGTCAGCTTTTCTCTTTAATATTTTATGGTCTTTACCTTACAATATAAAGTGCCTTGAGTTTTGCTGTGAATTGGTATTATCCAAATAAAATTGAACTGAAATTGAACCGTGACATCACTGATTGCTTAATTATATCATTTTGAGAAGCCTTTAAGACTGCTACAAGTAGTGGTGGAATAAATAAATTGGAGACACACCACCATGGGTTAATATAGAAAATGAGTGGTGGGAAACCTTAAGATCAAGCGTAGAGGTGCAGTTTGAGGAAATGGTGATAATCATTTATACTGTGAGCTCCAGTAGATTTTTGCTTGCGGAAAGGCTGTGGTCAGGTGAAATATACGCCTGCTGGCTCAGAGGTTTACTACTCTTTGCAGATTTAACCACTACAAATGTAGTATAAAGATGGCATTTGGCAACTAATATTAAAAGGCATCATCAGCTCAATTTCAAACTTATGGTTGCTATCCATGACCTAACCTAACAACGAGAACAGTCAGTCCAGTTAATTCTGTTACTGTAAAGGGTACTACTATACTGCTAACTACATGCAGTACGGATTAACTTTTGGAGTCGGGATTGCGTTTACCTTAGGAAAACACAGAAATGTAACTCTTTCTCAGCCTTAATGGAGGTATTCGGTCTTGGACTGCTCTTGTTTCAGGCTAGTTTTGTATTAAATAGATTGTAACAGCCTGAATTATCAACAGACTGAAAATGCTACAGCAGCAGTTCTCAACCGCCACTTTAAAAGGTGAAAAAATGCTCATGTCCCACACCCCACAATTTCATTAATAAATCATTATAATAAATAATCATTAACAGTAAAAAAGGTTCCAAGTGGAATTTCACTTAATTTACTTAATTCTAAAAAAGAAGTCATATTCATTCAATTTACTTTCTCTTCATCTTTTTTCCATCTGATTTTCTGTGTCCCACCTGCAATAGCTCTGTGCCCAACAGTTTGAGAGCCACTAAACGAAAGGGAAGGAAATCAGAGTCATCGCTGATCAGTGCTTTCATGCTATTCACACAGTGACAATGAAATGTTGCTGCTTGATGAAAAGTAACCTTGGAAACTTGGGAAGTGAATAGTGGCAATGCTCCAGGTTGGAGGAAGGTAAAGAAAAGAAATGAACAGAAGACAATGTGCTGAGAAAAATAGGCCAACTGCTAAAAAAGATATGCAGAAATTCATCATTCGCAGGAACTGCAAGGTGCCTGGGGGGGCTCTCTTATCAAGACTGGGTAACTGGATTAGGAAAAGTAGCCGTGTATGAAAAAATGTCATATAGGCTGCTGGAAAAGAAAAAAAATCTCCTGAAGTGGGAGCATTTATATTCCCTGTATAAAAGCATGAAATGAGATGGAGACGTACTGTTTTTGTAAATTTTTTTATTAGTTTTTGTGGGTGAAGCTTGCCTTTTGATTTTTCCCCTCACTTTCATAATTGTGTCATCTCTTTTGCAGTAGGTTTCTAAACAAACTCTTCTGTGTGAAGGTTGATGGCTTTTGTTTCCTGGTTGGCTGGGTTGGGAATAAGAAATTTGCGTTGTTTTGAAAAAGAATTTATGCTGTGCCATCTGCATTTATAATGTTTGTCAAAAGAATCAAACAAGTATGCAGGATTTCTGGATCTAAGTAGACCAGTTCCAAAACTTTTCAAATATTATTGGTGCAAACTAAGCCATGCAGTGACAAACCTATTTCTTTACTGTTAAAATATCATATTCTTCTGATGCAAAAAGATGAGACCATGATACATTATTTCAAAACCTTTTCTACCTTTAATGTGACCTATAAACTGTGCAATTCAAAAAAGAAACAAATCTTTTGGGGAAAATACAATAAAAGTTAAATGAGACCATTGCATCAGTTGCACAACTGTGCACACCCTAAAACCAATACTTGGTTGAAGCGCCTTTTGCTTTCATTAAAGCATTCAGTCTTTCTGGGCAGCAGTCTATCAGCATGGCACATCTTCACTTGGCAATATTTGCCCACTTTCACTTGCAAAATCTGCCAGATTATGAGGGCATCTCTTGTGCACAGCCCTCTTCAGGTCACCGCACAGATTTTCAATTGGCTTCAAACTTGGGCTCGGGATGGGTCATTCCAAAACTTTCATTTTCTTCTGGTGAAGCCATTCTTTTGTTGAGCTGGATGCATGCTTGGGGTCAACAGACATCTGAAGGTTGGTATTTGAAACTATTCATAAGTCCCTCCACCTTGACTAAAGCCCCAGTTCCAGCTGAAGAGAAATAACTCCAAAGCGTAATGCTGCCACCACCATGCTTTATAGTGGATATGATGTTCTTCTTCTTCTGGCCAAGAAGTTCCACCTTGGTTTCATAAGACCATAGCACATATTCCAACATGCTTTTGGAATACCAGTTTTTTTCTACACAATCAGTACTTGCCAGGAATCCCTGCACCTTTTTTGGTCATCCTGCAGGCCTCTAGGCAGCCTCCCTGACCTGTTTTTGTCTAACTGTTTCATCAGTTTTTGAATGATGTCCAGTTCTTAGTAAAGTCATTGTAGTTCCACATATTCTCCACTTGATGACTGTCTTCACTGCATTCCATGGTATATGTAATGCCATGGAAAATTTTTCTCCTAAATGATACCTTTAAACAATAAGATCCTTTGATGCTTTGTCAGCTCTCTGTGAACTATGGCTTTTGCTGTAGGAGGCAACCGAGTCATTGTCAGAAAAATCCTACTTGGGCAGCTGAAGTTTATTTGTTTATTTATTTTAATATTTATTTTGAGTCACTTGAATTGTACAGCTCACAGGTTACATGATAGTTGGAAACAGTTTTGAAATGATTTATTGTGGTCTCATTTTTTACATCAGAAAGATTTGGTGTTTTAACAGTGGTGTGTAGACTTTCTATATTAAGCATATTTAACAGTTTGGTGTTTTAAAACCAGATGTGATGAGCATGGGTTGAATCTGACTGGGACTAAGAAAAACTGCTTCCTCATAGGCTGACAGTTTGTCATTCACAGAGTAGGCCTAATCTAAAGTGTGCTGTGCTTTATCTTCTCCAAAAGGGACCGTACTTAATAAAAATTGACATCTTTAGTTAATGAGACCATAAACTCATCAGGAATGTATTTAACCAGCTTGTAGGAGTAAGACCTTTTCCTCCTAGACTTCCATTCAACCAGACTTCTTTATGAATCCAGATGAGTCTCCTCCCTGCTGGCTATTAGAAAGAATGCAGCTGTTTCATTCCTCAGACCTAGAAGCTAAGCTAGAAATTAAGGCTCTCTTTTATATACAGTCTGTAGTTTAGGTAAAGCTAGCTCTCAGCAGACTGAGTTCAAAGAAATCAGACTCATATATCCAAAGTTGCAGCTGCTTCCCAGAGAATCTTTATTTGGGAGCCAAGGCAAGAAGGTCAGCACCATCAATAAACCTACACAAATCTGATGCCAGCTATATGTCAAAGACTACAAAGTACCAACTTAGAGTCCTTCATGTAAAGTTATACATACAGACTGATTTGAAGAATGCCAGTTTGAGAGAAATGTTTTCAATTTGCTTCACAATTGCATTATTCTTAGCCTTGAATTTGTGAAATTCTGTGGGCTGCAGGATGCCTTTTGTTGTCTTTGTTGTGTCTTTCTTTGTCACTTTCTGTCTCCAGCCTTCTCAGCAAACACCAGCTGACATTGCAAAACAGCTATGTACTTTCTGACCTACTCTTCACCTCACACAATGTAGTTCCACTTTGGCATAATTCATCAGAATTTGCTAAATAATTCATGGCTCTGAATGCACTGATCTGACTGAATAACCATCAGGTCAAGGTCTGAGACCATTTACTATCTGTGAAAGATTTCAAGCATTGTTCCAGCTGCATTTTCAGAACACCGCCTTCTTCTCCACTTAACCTCAGCATGAAGTCTCATGACAGGTCACAGAGTAAAAGACAATTCCTCAAAAATTAGTGAAGAAGCTTTAGAAGTGCAAACACTTACACATGGGTGCACTGCATGGTGCAATTAAGCATTTAACTACCTCTGAGCATTCTGGTAATATATCAAGATGCAATGAGAATATTTGGCTTTGAAGATATGGTTCATTGTAAGGTGACAGATGGCAGAAGCGTCAGCAACAAGACCTCTTACGGCTGGTGTTTGAATCGGAACAGTGACTAAAGTGGTGTCTTCATTTAGATCTACAGGAAAGACATCAGTAAAAAGGGTGGGGTGTTGTGGTGTATATGCACATTTGATGACTGTGATGTCCAAAATAGAGCATCCCTTCCTCTGGTGACTGAGATTATTGTTATACAGCATGAGATCAAAGTGTAAGCAAGAATATTTCATCCACAATTAAATCAAGAAACATATTTTAGTAGGGCTGCAGTGCATAAAGGCCTTATTACAAAGACAAATGCATATTTCAGAGCTCACTGGTACAAAAACCATAGACACTGGTCTAAACAGATATGGAAAAAACGTGATCTGGGCAGATGAGACATCCTTCACTATACTCTCTACAAAACAGAGTGCTCGGCTGGAGTAGAAATGCATGTTCATTTACCATTTATCAAAATTGGGGAAATCCATGGATGGGATACAGTAAGAGAGGAGAACATGAATGCTGCCCTACAAAAGAACACTCAGTGGCTTTGTTCTTCTGTGGGGAATGAGCACTGCAAATCAATACAAAGCTGCACTCAGTGATTACATTTATCCTATAATAAGCAATTTCTATATCTGTCCTGTATTTATTCAGGTAAAAGTCTCACTGAAATTGAAAATCTCTTTCTCAAGCTTGACCTGGCACTCTCGCAGAGGAACAACGCAACCATCCAGAGGGCACGAGGCTCACTGAATCATATGTGAATCATATGCTGTGGCCCTCACAGTCAGCAGATCCCATCCCCACTGAAGAGCTCTGAAAGATTTGGGACTTCTTTGTTAGACCTTGCCCTGCACCAGTTTTGAGTTTTAAGTAGTAGGATTAGTTTTTCATTATTACATAATATATGTTATTAAATTAACAATTCAAGTGGAGAATTAATCACTTTTTTTTTCAAATGAGAAATCCCATTTATTTAAATGTTAACTTATTTCCCTGTTCCTTCTGTTATCACAAATAATAATGAAATGCCTAGAACTTATGCCTCTGCCTTAAATCTGACCCTGTGGGACTTTGACCTTTGACCCCACAATCTTATAAATGTTATCTGATGTTTAACCTATCATATGTATTAACTACACAACATCTGGAAAAAATCCAGCATGTACGTCAGCTTCTGTATGGGTAAATTTTTTAATCTTTGCTATTGGTCTTTAATTCCTTTCGCCCATCATATCGTTGCAGTGAGCAGCCACACAAGTTTTGATAAAGGTCTTACAACTGACTCATCTCCTACAGAAAGTATATTGATACTGAAGTTCCATTTCACCTTGCCTTTTAACATCTCTTTTACCCATCATAGTGATTAATCTCACAAATATTAGCAAAGATCCAGCAGTCCAGCCTGCTCCTGTGGTGATGAAGAGATTTTTTTAACAACCTCCTGTGACCTTGACCTTTGACCTCAGAAATGTTATCAGTTCTTCTGCCCATCATGATCATTAATCATATAAGCACAGCAAGGATCC